>PVHY01030875.1:0-13066 GCA_004024945.1 Uropsilus gracilis
GTCGCAGGGCCGGGCTTGGCAGCCGGACCGGCCCGGAAGTCGGCGCGGTCATAGAGGAAGTTTTCAGCCGGGAGAGAGTGGTTGCTCGGGCCCTTCCGCGCGATAAGAGCCCCAGGGAGCTTGGAGCTTGCGGCCGCCAAGGGCCGTGGGGCCCAGAGGGGCCTCTCTGCCTTGCGAGAGGAGACGGCCCAGGAGTCCACGGCGGGAGGGACGCAGGGTGTGGGGGTCTGGGGGAGGGGGACAGACTACCTGGCAGAGGGAACCAGCGCTTGTTTCCCGCCTCGGGTGACCCGGATGCTGTGCCAGCTCCCTCTGCACCCGTGAGCGGGTGGCACGAACCCGGGGACAGGGGTTGCTTCTTGCGTCTGCCCGGGCGAGGTGGCTCAGGTGTGGCGCTCCGAGGTGATTACCGAAACGCGCAGAGCTGGTGTGTGGCCAGGCCGGGGCCTGAAATCTGAGTATGGGCCGCTCTCCCCCAGAGCCTCTCGCTGCAGTCCATCCCCCGCTGTCTGCGGGGGTGGGGGAGGTGGGGGGCGGAGGGGATCCTCCAGCACTGGGCGAAGCTTCCCAAGCGGGCTAGGCGTGCAGGCCAGGCACCAGGACGGGGAGAAGGAACCACTTCTGGTTCCGATCAGATGGCGTTGATCAGCTCTCAACCTGGGTGTGGCGTCACAGACACCTAAGAGACAGTCAGGTAGAGGAGCCCTTCTCTTCTGGCACCCCACACTCTGGCACAGAGGACTTGCCTGGGCAGTGCGTGGAGGCAAGTCCAGAAGAGCTCAGAGCAGTAGAGGAGGCAGCCGCACGGTGAAGAAAGAGGACTCTGCGCCGTGTGTAAGAATTTGCATGTTGTTTCCATGTCCCAGGAAATTTTCTACCCATGCCTGTCCCTACCCCCCCCCCTTTTCCTTGGAATCAGTCTGCAGAGCCTTTCCTTTCTTCCTCGGTAAATGACATCCGATTTCAGGAGACTCGTTCTTGCAGTTCTGAGAATGGGGAAACCAAGTCAGCCGAATAGCCTGTGGTGATCGGCGCGTCCCAGTGCCTGCTTCCCGCCGCGCTCCGAGTCTTAGCACTGCGGTGGAGACCTACCCTACTCACCCTGTTTCAGATTGTCACCCCTTCCTCCCCCTTAATTGCTGTTCCGGGTCTACGTGTTCCTTTCTTTTTCTGTAGTACTTGCCATCTCCTTACTATAATTTGCACTGTGTCGTTTGCTCGTTACGTCTGTTGTCTGCCCTTTCCTGATCCTCCCGCCTCTTCCCGCTCCAGAGCGAACGCTAGAATCTTGGTTTTGGTTGGGTGATAGGCCCCAAGCACTGACAGTCAGTGCCGCTACACGGCACAAAGACCTGCTGGTTGGCTGGGTTTAGGGTAGGGGAGTAGAGTGAGTGACTGAGTCAGACTTGCTCCTTCTCTAGCCTGTATAAGCAGCATCTGTGGTCTGCATCTTCCCCGAGCTTATTTGGCCCCGTGGGTTGTGTGCATGTGTGGGCGTGCACACCCGGGCCTGGGAGGGAGGGTCAGGGGCACAGAGAGAGCACAAGAGAACGCCACAGAGAAGGCCCCGAGAGGGAGTCTGAAGACTGCTGGGGGGGGGCCTCGCTGGCCACCGGCCTGCCCTGCCCGGGGTGTCCGTGTCGCTGCTACTGCCAGTGAAGATCCTCCGCAGATGGTGAGCCTGCTGCCTGCGCGCGGCAGTTGGCGCCACAGACGGGCTGGCTCCCCCGCGCAGGCAGTTCTGCCTCTGCGTTTCCTTCCCAGCATCCTGTATCTCCCAGGCTCAGCTCCTCCTGTGCTGATGCACAGAGCCTGTACAAGAAGCTCAGAGTCTTCTCAGTTCCCAGAGCCATCACATCAGGTTGGGATCATGTTCTCCCAGCTGAGGCCCAGGCCTGCCTTCCACAGGGCGCCTTCAAGGCCTGTCTTCCCCAGGGCGCTGTCGTGCCCAGAGCTAACAGGGCTGTTACAGTGAGACCTGAGGGGAAGGAATCAAAGCTGCAGAAATGACTGGCCCCTGGTGACAGAGAAAGCGCTGCTTCTCTGTAGCAGGAAGAAAAGAAAATATCTGTAAGAGGAAGCAGATGGAAGCAACCGAAGGAGCTGCATCCCATCCCCTCCTTGGGTCTGCAGCCTGGCCGGGCCCTTGGCGGCTGCCATTCTGCCTTCAGTGAATGCCCTGAGGGGTGCACCCTGTGATGAGCCGGTCCTCCATCAGTGATACCCTAGGGGGGGTGGTTCTGCTACTTCTGCTTCTGGGTATGGAGCAAAGTGTGAAGTGGCCTGGAGCCGCTTTCCCAGGAGCATTATTTCCGCTTCCTTGGCTTAGGCTTGTGTCCTTCTGCTCAAGGCCTCTGGAAGTCTCTGCTCCTCTTCTGTGCTTTGTGCTTTCGCACGTGCATTCTAGCATCTTCTACCCATGCCTGTCCCTCCCCCCCCCTTTTGCTTGGAATCAGCTAGCATTCTATGAATCGTCAGGTATGTTGCTGAAATGGCTTCTGTGTTTTCTGCCCCCGTGGGGATTCGAGACCTTCTGAGGGCTTTTGGTGACTTTAAATATTCCAGCGTAGGACTTGCCAAAAGGATGGTTTCTTGTCGTCGGTTGTTCCAAGCAGACACCCTTTCTCACCCCCCACCCCAACCCGCCCTCCAGTACAGTAGCCCACGCATACCTGGAGCAGAGTTGAGAAGCAGTGAATGTTTAACAGATGGACGACTGAGTGGGGGTAGAGAGGACAGTCTCCATGTTCTTTCATATCTTAAATGCGCTGAACTTGCTCCTTTTGAATGCCCTTCTTTGGCGATGAATTTAGAAAGGAAGGTGGAAAACATTAGGTTGAGACCAAGGCAAGCAGGATGGAGCAGCCGGGGGGTGGGGTAGAGGGGTCCCTGGGCCAGTCATGGAGTTGGGGATCCCCTGAGTACAGGGCCCCATTAGGAGGAAAACAAGTAGGTGGAGCTGGGACCAGTTTGCTTTGGTCACAGGCTCCTTCCTGGAGTGAAGGGGGGAGGGGACGGAGCTTGCAGACCTGTGCCTCATTGTCTTCATCCGGTTCTGGTTCCCCTGGCTTTCCCCTCGCCCTTCGTCCCTGTGCTTGGATGCTCCTGGAAAGCTTCCTGCCGCTGTGGGAGGCTCTTGGCCGTGTCATCTCGCCTTCCCTTCCTACACTCATCTTTCTGCCTCCCAGGGAAGAGGCGGCCTCCACCCTTACACCTCCCAGGGCCTGGACATGGAAATGGAAAGATAAGGATGCTCTGTGGGGAGATGCTGTTGTCTGTGTGGGCTGATGCGTTCCGAAGACTCCGCTTCCCTCCCTCGCTGCCATGATGTGTCAGTTACGTGGCCCACAGTTTTATGACAGCACAGCCTGAAAATGCTCTAAGTTTAATTCCTCTGCTTTTGGCCTTTTAAGGACATGAGTTGGCTTTCGGCAGTGGACTCCTTTTAGCATGGTCACGTGGGCCTCGCCATAAATCTGCGACACCCACCCCACCCACAGGTCTGGAGACGCGTCTGTTTGCCTTTCCCCTCGAATCTTAAAATACATTTCAGAGACACGAATTCACTGTGACTTGTTCCTACAGCCTTACCTCTGGCCCCCTCCGGGCAGACTGTTCCTTACAGAAATTCGCTGGCTATTTTCAGAAAGAGTTCTCCGTCTCTCTCTCTCTGTCACATAAATCCTGTCTCGTCTGTGGAAAACTGACTCGGCTGCTGTTCCTGAGTCCTGGGAACTGTTCCCCGAGGGTCGGCTGCTCCGGCTGTGGAAGGAGAGCTCTGGGCTCCGGAGGTCCAGCTCTGGCTGGACCTGATGGAGGTGTGATGTAGGGCTGACTCGTCCCCGCCGGGGCCCGGCCTGCTGGCACATGCACTCGCTTAGTCAGCCCTTGCCCCCCTCCTTCAGCCCCCTCCCCCACATTCTCCAGCTGCAGCAGCGAAGCGGGTAACCTGCAAGGGACGCTTGGACCCCACTGCTGTTCTGTAGCTCTCCTAACGTAGCGATGCCACGGAGATCAAACCCCACGCCATGCCGGTTGCTCTCCAGAAGCGTAGGATTCAGTGATAGTTTGTGGACAGTACGTTCTCATTCACTGTGGCTGGCAAGTTCTAGGAAACTGGCTTTGAGCGGAAGTGGGTACAGCAGCAGTTTTGCCATAGGCACGTTGATATAAATAAGAGTTAAGTTCCCATGACAATTTCTGGTCACAGAAACATCACTAAGCTTCTAAGCAGCGGCCTGAAAACCCTTTTGCTGTTGCACAGCAGTTCATTTTCCAAGCTCTTTGTCCCAGTTCGGGGTGCTGATCGGCCAGCCCCTGCCCCAGCGGCTGAGCATGCATGGCGGCCACCCGCCCCCAACGGGGACCTTGCCCCGGCGGGTGCTCACACCCTCACCCTCAGCTCACTCAGCGGGACGAGTGAGACCCGGCCTGACGTGGACCTGACGTGCACCTCTTGAGACCTGAGACGAGATCGGGGTGCCTGGACAAAGCTGGTGCGGACAACAGGGAGAAAAAGCAGATTCCTTTCGGACGGTGGCCTTGAATTCTTTTCTCATAAGGAAATGATCTTGAGGGCCTCCTCTAGTCTTAGAGTTATGTTACTGTCATTGCCACAGTTGGTTCTAGAACATTTTGTCAGTCCAGAAGAAACTCTGAATCCATCCCAGTCACCCCTACGCCCCGATCTCCCTCCCAGCAGTGGGCAGCAACTGACCTACTCTCTGTGTCTATGGAGAGTGTAGTTGGACACGTGAGACTAAGTGCAATGTGTCTTGTGTGGTGGCTTATGAGCAGCGCTTTTTGCTTAGTGCGCTTTGAAAGTTCATGTTACAGAAGGTTTTGGTGCCTAGTTCCTTTTCACAACTAAATACTATTCCAACGGCATGAACTTACCACATTTTCTTTACCCATTCATACATCGATTGATTTGGGGCTGCTTTTCTTCTCTGGGGGGCAGGGTGGGTGGGGGAGAGTTACAGATACTGTTCGCGTTCTTGTCAAAGTTTCTGTGTGAATAGATGTGGGTATTTTCCCCCCTCGTGGGTAAATAACCTCAAGGAGGAATCTCTGGACTGAATGGTAATTCTTTAGCTTTTCCAAGATCCTTAGACCTGCCAAAGCAGCTGCACTGTTGAACATTCCAAGCAGCAGAATGGGAATCCCAGTGTTCCATCTCCTTGCCAGTATTGCTGTTATCTCTCTGGCATTGAGCAACACCAGCCTGGTGGGCGTGTCACGATATCTTCTCTTGGTTTTGTTTTGCATTTCCCTGGTGACTAATAACATTGAGCATCTTTTCTTTCCTTTGCTTATCAGCCACTTACCTATCTTCTTTGGAAGAGTGTCTCTCCAGATCTTCTACTCATTTTATAACTGAGTTGTCTTATCATGTTTCTTTGTATCTATAGTGTTATGCATGTTCTCTGTCTATACTGGGTACAAGTTCCTGTCAGATAGAGGATCAGCAGATACTTTCTCCCAGGTACCCAGAGCTGTCTTTTCATTTTCTTGATGAACTCCTTTGAAGTTCAAATTCTGACCAAGTCCTAACTATTTGCTTTTCTTTCATTCCCTATGCATTGGTCATATTGAAGGAAACTTGGCCTCGCCCAAGTCACAGAGGTTACTGCTGTGCTTTCTTCTAAGAGCCTTAAACTCTTAGCTGTAATACTTTGAGTTGCTTTCTGTGTTATGCAGTCCTGAAGGGCTTCAGCTTTGTTCACTTGCTCCAAGACAGATTAAATTCTTTTTTTTTTTTTTAAATTAATTTGTGCAATCTTCATAACAGCCCTTTGAAGTGGGTCCTGTTAATTCCCCCAAGGAGGAAAGGAGGCTTGCGTCACTTGCCTGTGCTCACTCGGCCAGGCTGAGTTAGACCTGAGGCTGTGCCTCTGACTAGCTGTGAGCTCTTAGGTTTGCTGCCTCCTTACCTGCCGACCTGTTGCCGGGGAAGACCCACCTCAGAACTGGTCAGTCAGTCCTGAAAAGGGAACATTTTGTCTCTTACATGCTGTGGTGGTGCTGAGGTGCTCCAGCTCTCCTGGGCAGCCTGTGCTCGGTGAATTCAATTCAGTCAGTCGAGCATGGACAACGTGTGAATCCGGGGCCGCAGTTTCGGTTCCTTGTAGTTCATCTACGTTGGCTTCATCAACTCCCCGACACCCTGGTCAGCCTCCTTGGTCTCTCTCAAGGGAGATCAGGTTTTGAGGTGGGGGGGAATGACCACCACCGGTTCCAAAGCACCCACAGGCCACACGGATCCTCACAGGGGTGGGCCGGGTGCTCATGTTCCTTCTAAACCTGAAACTGTCTCACAGGCTTCCCGAAGGATGCCCCATGAGGAGCCATGGACTAGCGATTCTGCCCTGGGCACTCGCTCAGAGCCTTGGGGGACATTTGGCCTCGTTGTGCCATGATTGGTCCCCACTGGTGGATGGGCTGAGCCAGACCAGCACTTTCTGGTTCATTAATTCATTTGTAAAACTTTCGTGGAACAAAATACTTAAGAGTCATGTGCTCCACTTAGAAAAATCTGAGTGTAGGCCTGGCACGGTGGCATGTGCCTGTAAGCAGCAGCCTAGGAAGCCGCGGCCGGGACCAGGGATCGCAGTTCAAGCCTCACTCGTGGCAACGTAGCAAGGTCTAGTCCCCAAAAAATAGCTAGGTGTGGTGGCGGGTGCCTGTCATCCCAACTGCCTGGGAAGCTGAGGCTGGGGATTGTTTGAGTCTGTGGTACCCTAGGCAACATGAACCTGCGGTTCCACTGGCAAAAATAGCGAGACCTACTCTCAAAAAAAAAAAAAAAAAAAGAAATACAGGATGGTCTCGCTTATATGAGGGATATAGGGAAAATCAAACAAACAAATAAGAAAAAATGAAAACAACCACTAGGACTGAACCATGGAGCGAGAGAGGAGGAGGGGTAAGAAGGCAGGGAAGGTGAAGAGCACAAAAGATCAGGATAGTTAGTGAAGCGGGAAAGCCCCGGGGTAAAAAAATCAAAAAATAAAAAACAAAACAACAACAGAAAAAAACCACACACACACTTACCAGATATCGGAAGAGAACAACAGGCCAAACAACCAACAACTAAACATCAACTTAACCAAACAACAATTTGCAAAAAAATGGGAGGAGTGACTGAAGGGAGGATACAGAGGAGGGATATGGAGGGAGGAGGAGGGATCAATTAATGCACAATTGTGACAAATCAATGAAATGAATTAAAAAAATAAATCATTTGTTAAGAAAAAAAATTTTTTTAATTAAAAAAAAAAGAAAAATCTGAGTATAAAAAGTCAGTGTCTTATGTTTACTTGATTAGTGAACGGAGCACCAGAGACCTCCAAGCGTGAGTCCCGGCAGCCAGGCTGTCCGTCAAGGCCATCTTCTGCGAAGTGTGAGCCTTGGGTCTCTGGGTAATTTGTGGGGGCGTCTTGGCTTCTTGTGCTCATTTACATCAAGCCGCTGTCTTCAGAGCAGCAGCTCGTGGTGAGGGCAGAGGAAGGCCGGGCTGACGGATGTCCCCCCAGGCTGACTGCTGCGGCTTCCACGAAAGCGGGGACGCTCCTCGATCCCCTCCTGTCCCGGTGGCTGCTGTCAGGCCCAGCGCGCGGCTTGAACGTGAGGGAGGAAGCTCAGGCGGATTCCCATGAGGCCAGAGACTTGGTTTTACTCCATCTTTTTGACGAGGAGACTTTTCAGCGGACGTCCTCCTCCTGCTTAGAGCCGGTCATCCGTCTTTAGCCGCCAGGGAGCTTGGTCACAAGTAGAGAGAAAGGGAAACGAGGCGCGGTACGTGAACTTCAGAGGAACACACTGCAGGGAGTGAGGGTGCAGCCTGGTGTGCTGGTTTCATTTTTCATAGAAGGGGCAAACGAGGAGGCAGGAAGCAGGGCTCCTGGAGAGGAGCATGAGGGGGAGCTTGCCGGACTGGTCATTGAGTGGGTCAGAACGTCACCCTGTGTCAAGGTCGCTCTTGATACTTCTGCTGCACTTGGCTCCTGGCGTGGCTCTTACCCGACTGGAAAGGCAGGCCGAGGAGGTGGAGGCAGCGAGGACGCTGATTCAGTGTGTCATTTGCCTTGTTTGTAGTAAGTGTCTCGTAGGTGGCGAGGTTAGCGCCTGACTCAGTCCTCAGACGTTCGTACTGCTCCTAAGTCCTCCACCCCCTCCTGGTCCTGGAGGACTCCTCGAGCAGCTGCCCCCAGAAGAAATAGGAAAGGTCTTGCATCTCCTATCTGACTTGACTGGGTGCCTGCGCTCTGTTCTTCCCATTCATCGAGTATGAACTTAGGGAAGATCCAACGCTTGTTTCCTGAAAGCACCACTGAGTAGTGGCCCCAGTAGGTGCTTATCTCCCCCGGGGTTTTATTTCACAAAAGCTCTTTGAAGTCCTGGTGGAGACACGGTGAAGGCGTGCCCCTGAGCCTCCGGTGACTCACTAGCCAGCTCGCTGTGCTCCCGGGAGGTGGGGGATCCAGGCCGAGTTCTGGGCTGATGGCCGGCTGGCTGTCCACTGCATCAGGGTCTGTTTGGATGACCGCGTCCGGGGGGAGAGGACCGGGTCGCCGCTCCTGTTCTCTTTCATCCTTTTCATCCTGTTCTCCTCTTCTCCCCGCAGGATTCGAAGGGACCACCTGTGAGCGGAATATCGACGATTGTCCGAACCACAAGTGTCAGAATGGAGGGGTTTGTGTGGATGGGGTCAACACCTACAACTGCCGTTGTCCTCCCCAGTGGACAGGTAAGGCCCGCGTGGCCAGCAGCCAGAGCGGGGCAGCTGGGTGTCCAAGGCAGGCTGCGGTGGAGGTGGACACCTGTTCCTAAGGACCTCAGGGCCGCCCGGGAGAGCAGCATGTGAACGGAGCAAGCGTCTCTGAGCTCATGACCGCTTACCTCGCGCTTTCACCCCTGCGTCAAAGAAAGGAATATTTTATAGGTCTGTGTTCAGGGCTGGCTGTGGGCACCGGAGAGTAGAGAGCATCATTGACAGGTGCTGGCTGGGGGTGGTTCCCTGGGAGAAGTGGCATGTGGCCTGAAGCACAGCAGATGCTTCGCAGCTCAGAGAAGAGCACTCAAGTGAGAAAGTACGACGGTTTCTCACACAGAGAATGGTACCTGTCTGAGGTGATAAATCTGCTAAACTACCTCAGTAAGGTGTTTCTGCCACAAGACACTTGTGTCTCGAACCATCCCATAGTTTTCCTGAAACATGCACAGGATCGTACGTCACACGTTTCAGTGAAGCCAGAGAAAATAGGGAACTGCAGCGAGTCGTGCTTTGTTGGACTAACAAAGAATACTCAAAATTATATGGAAATGGTATTTAAAATACTCTTAACAACCTAATAAAAAACTGAAAAGTTGTAGGGAATGGAAGCGGTCAAGACTTGTGTATTCACAGGTAGAAATTCGTCCCATCTTATCCTTGTGTTCTGTAATTTTATGCAAAGTTTGGGCAGGTACTCCTGCTCACATTGTTTTCCTAACCCCATCTACGTTTCTCTTTTCCTCCCTTTTTCTATCCTTTGTTTGCAACATGGAACAAAAAAATTTTTTTTTCTTATAAGCTTTGACTTTAGAAGGGTACTCGTTTCATTTTACAGCCTCTTGGCGATTTCTGGTGGTGTCTGAGGCCAATTTTTCACATACTTTTGGAAGTTACGTGTTTTCAGAGTTTGGTTCCAATTTCTGTATGTAGCTATACTTATATAGGTGAAAGTGGAGATGGTTCAGGACTGGTTAAATGATTAAGAATTGAGAGCTTTTTTGGAAAGAAACTGAGTGACTTAATGTGGAAACTCAAGAGTAAGTTAACGTTCCAAGGAAGAAATTACGGAATTAGTGAGGGATTGTGTCCAGGTAGTAGGTCTGCTGTTGGGGTGCAGCCGTTACTACCTGGTGTTCTCTGAAGACTCCAAATTGCTTGTCCTCGTCTGTACCAGCTAATTATTTAGAGTACTCTTTAGAGCTCCAGATTGTGAGTAGAAAAGGATCAAAAGGAGTTTAAAGCTTCAATAACATGATTTCCTGGAAGGGCGCATATTTCTGCTTTTAATCCCCCAAATGTCCCTTTTAAGACTTTCCCACCAGTTTTCCTTAGCATGGACTTCCCCTAGAATTTCTTCTTGGTGTCCTAAGCCTCGGCCTTCACTCCCAGCTCTCTGTTCTGTTGGGGTCTCTCTCCTTTAGCTTTTGTTGTTTCTCAGAGGCCATTTTTTTTTTAACTTAAAAAAATTGCTGTGAAATGAATTATGTGGTGGTGAATGGTAACTGGAAAGATTAGAATTTTTCTCTTTTTAATGACCCAGTGCTGTTAGGCAAAACACTGCTTGGAATTTGACCCCATTCTGAGTTCTCCCTCACCTCTGAGAGGATAGCTTTGTGCGGTACGAAGGCGTCTGATCTGATGAAGAGTAAACAGTATTGTGATTTCCTTGCTGGTTCTTCTTTGCTGTCACATTCTGTTTCCTGTATGAATCTGTATTAGAAAGGTCCTTTCTTGGGGGAAATTTTCCCACTGAAAAGATGTCTTATAAGAATTTCTTACCCAAGGAGGTTTAATAAATTGTTCATCTTGCAATGCTTTGTTTTGTTTTAGCCTTGATAATTGTATTGGGGTAGAATTTACTAAATACCCATTTTACAGATGATGGTGCATTTTTGAAAGGATAAAGCAGTTTGCTCAAAACACAAGGTAGTTGGATTAGGGTTTGAATCTGGGCTTGATAAACTCTGTATCTGCTTAAATCTTGCTTGTTTCTGTGCAGGTTGAATCTGTGAGTGGTCTTCTGATAGACTTGCAGTTCATTGTAACAGTTTATTTGGGGATAATTATTTTAATTAGGATAATTATTTTAGGATTTGTTCATTTTTTCTTTTGTGTTTTTCCTTTTTGAACATTGGACTAGTTGGAGGTTGTCAATTATTAAGCAAATGTTTTGTGTTCAGTCTGGTCCTAAGAGCTTTACTACAATTTGTAAATTACAAATTACAAAACACCTTTGTAAGTTAAATCAGAAAGAAGGTATCGGGGTGCACTACAAAGAAAGGAAATGAAGTTGCCAACTCCCTGACAGAGAAGGGTGGAATTATATAGACAGAAAATTTTGAAGTGAATGATGACTTGGGAAGAATATGCCATATTTCAAATGAGAAGAGAGCCGTATTTTGTAAGCACGTTACATGGAACAGTTAGCTTTTATAGCCAGTTCTGGACTTCTAGATAACCAGAAAACTTTCCAGCTCTAGTCATGGTTAGATTTGGGCGTCAGTGAGTTAGCTACCTTTTCTTCGGAGGCCTTCATTTGCCACCCATGAAATGATTATCTCAGTTATTTCTTGGCTGCTTGGAGAATAAATGGTGCAATAGAAATTTTGTTTATTGAACAAAATACCCCAGATCCCTCCTGTTAAATACTGTGGCCAGCAGCCACGTCTTGCTGTTGAAGACCTAATGTGTGCCTGGTCCAAGTTTACAGCTGTAAGATACCCGATTTTGAAGACTTAGCGTGAAAAAAATTCGATATTGTGTCATTGGTAATATCTAAACATTGGTTAGATGGTAAGGCGATGTCGTTTCGGCTGTATTGAGCTAAAGAAGATGCGATGCTAAAATGAATTTCAGCCGCGTACTCTTAGCTGTTTTTGAAGGTCTACCAGGAAATTTAAAATTACATCTTTTCCAGTGTGGTGTCCACAGTAGGTATGAAAAAGCTGCTTCCTGTTCCAACTCAGAACCCAGCAAGGACGTCTGGGGTAGCCTCAGCTGGGCCTTCGAAACCTAGCTCACGGCCTCGTGGAAGAAAGAAGAGTCTGAACAGTTGGGTGTTCCAAGTATAACTGAGGATTTGATGAGCCAGACAAGTACATCTCCTAGCCATGATACAGGAGAAGTCCTGCTCTGGCAGATAGCCATTTAAGGAAAAGAAAGTTCTAGCAAGCCCCCAAGTTGATTAAAGCAGTGTAGATTAATGTTTTGTCCACACAGGTTATTTGAATTTTTTTTAAAGCTTCATTTCCCTCCGAATTAAGTTGCCTCCCTGCTCAGCTCAGAGATTCTTCTCTGGCAGCTTTTTGTTTTGGGGTCACCCGTGGGGCAGGCGTGATTTATTTTCCTGTACTTGCTGTTAGCCTAGAGTTCAGCTTCGGCTTGGGCTGGCAGAATGGTGCTTTGGGACACGAAGCGAAAAATGAGCAATGGAATTAGGTGACTGTGAATCAAATAAGACGGGCCCCATTTTCTCCTGGCTCTCCTTTAGAGCGTGGTGAGCCTGAGGAATTAGTCTTTTCTCATACTTTCTGGTCTTGCTTTTTTAAAAAGCTGATCGTAAAAGGAACTTCTTGGTTACATCTGGGGCTGCAAAGCTATTCTCATTTGTATCTCGCGTGGGGGTAAGATGGGCAAACACCTCTATCCTGTTGTTGTTTCTCTGCCATCAGTTTGTGAAGTCTTGGTGGTGGGTCTGTTTTCTGGAATTCTCCTTCCCGACCCTGCGTTCTGTTTGCCGACAGCCATGAGGACATCTGGAGAGCTGACCTGACCCACCCCATCCCAGAGCCTCAGAGCTCATCAGCGGCTGTGTGGCTGCTGGGGTGAATGGCTCAGGGGAGCCCACAGCATGTGGGAGGAGAGACACGGGAACTTGCCTGCCCCGTGCTCCGTGGTCCGAGGTTTGGTTCCTTCCATGAAGGCTCCCGTTCTGTACGTGGCTTTCAAGCCCCCACAGCACAGTTGTAAGCAGGTTTGATTTCCGAAGAACTGAAGCCCAAGGTACTGCGCTGAACAACACTGTCAAAGACACAAAGGGAGAGAGTCCTGCGCCCCAGGATGGTCAGGCTCACTGGGAAGAAATTAAAAAGTCTGCACACGCGCACCATGGAGGGGTGCAAACTCACATGCAAGAAGCACAGGCAGAGACTGGGGAGCAGCTAGGTGCTTGGGGCAGGGCAGAGGATGAGGAAAAATCGCTTCAGTTTTGAAACTGAGTAATGGGAGCTCCTGGGGACTGTTGGCTAAGGCAGAGTTACAGCCTGGAGATGCTGCGTTTGAGGTGAGTTC
>PVHY01030876.1:0-13186 GCA_004024945.1 Uropsilus gracilis
AGAAGAAATCAGAAAATCCATCCCATTCACCATCGCACCAAAAAAACATTAAATACTTGGGAATAAACCTAACAAAAAAAGTTAAAGGTCTAAAGAAAGAAAATTTTACAATGCTCCAAAAAGAGATAGAAGAAGACATAAGGAAATGGAAAAACATTCCCTGTTCATGGACTGGAAGAATTAATACTATCAAAATGACCATCCTAATCTACAGATTCAATGCAATTCCAATAAAAATTCCAATGACATTCTTTAAAGAGATAGAACAAAAATTACTCAAATTCGTATGGAATAACAAAAGACCCCGTATATCAAAAAGCCTCCTGACCAGAAAAAAAGAAAATGGAGGTGTCACAATTCCAAACTTCAAACTATACTACAAAGCCATAATACTTAAAACAGCTTGGTATTGGTACAAAAACAGACAATCAGACCAATGGAACAGAATTGTCCTGAAATGAAACCACAATATGTAGTCAACTAATTTTTGACAAAGGGGTGAAAAAGCTACCTTGGAACAAAGATAGCCTCTTCAATAGATGGTGCTGGGAAAATTGGACTCAGACATGCAAAAAATGGACCAAAAAAACTCCCTTTATCCATATACAAAAATCAACTCAAAATGGTTAAGAGACTTAGAGATCAGAGCTGAAACCATAGCATACATAGAGGAAAACTTGGGCAAAACTCTCCATGAACTACAGTTCAGAAATCCATTTCTGGAAACATCCACAGATGGCAACAAAATGAAGGAAAACATAAACAGATGGGACTACATCAAACTGAAAAGCTTCTGTACAGAGAGACAACAGAAAAAACTAAAAGATGCCCAACTGAATGGGAAAAAATCTTTGCTCTCCACATGAGTGATAAGGGTTTACTAACGAAGATCCACAAGGAAATCACACAACTAAACAAAAGCAAAACAAAAAGCCCAATCAAAAAATGGGGAGAAAATTAAAAAGACACTTCTCCAAAGAGGAAATACAAATGGCCAACAGGCACATGAAAAATTGGTCAACATCGCTAGTAATAAGGGAAATGCAAATCAAAACCACAATGATATACCACCTTACACCAGTAAGAATGGCCCACATCCAAAGAACAGGCAACACAAATTGCTGGTGAGGATGTGGAGGGAAAGGAACACTACTACACTGCTGGTGGCAATGTAAACTAGTTCAACCACTATGGAAAGGGGTGTGGAGGACCCTCAACCTAATGAAAATGGAACTACCATTTGACCCAGCAATTGCTCTTCTGGGAAGCTACCCAAAAGAGATCTCAATTTGGATACAAAAGGACACCTGTACCCGTATGTTTACTGCAGCACAATTTATAATTGCAAGGTCATGGAAACAACCTAAATTCCCCAAAACAGAGGACTGGATGAAAAAAATGTGGTATATATACACGATGGAATATTATTCATCAATTAAAAATGACAAATTTAACAACTTCATAACAACATGGATGCATTTAGAAGAAATCATATTAGCAGAAACAAGCCATAAAGAAATAGGCAGAAACCAAATGGATTCACTAATGTATGGGATATAGCGAAAAATAAATAAATAAATAAATATATAAATAAATAAATAAAAGCCTTGAGGAAAGTCAAAACAAGCTAAGCACCAAAATGAAGCACACAACTATGAACAAGAGGGAATGGGGAGGAAGAGAGGGGAGGGAGGAGGAGGAAACCTTTGAGATTACAAAGTTGTGAAATTTATATATAAATAAGGAAAAAAAGGAAAAAAGTTCTTGAAGGAAAAAAATAGCAAGTGGGAGAAGTCATGATTTACAATCTGTGGGTGATATGGACTTATATCCTTTTCTACCACATGAGGTTTCAATCATACAGAGATTCCATTTATAATCAACAAAGAACAGAATAGTCACAGAAAGATATATACTGTACCCTTCGGAGTCTGTTTGACTTCAGGAGGATTCTCGCAGAAACATTGCCTATTGACCTGAAAGGCCTAAATCAACAGGAATTTGAATGAAAAAGGGTTTTAACAAGTGGGAGAAATCATGATTTACGATCTGTGGGTGATATGGACTTAAATCCTTTTCTACTCCATGAAGTGTAAAACATACATTTCATCTATCATGATCAAAGTACAGAGAAGTCAAAGAAAGATATATACGGCACCCTTTAGAGTCTGATTGAATTCAGTTTTCTCGCTGAAAAAATTGCCTTATGGCCTGAAAGGACTAAATAAGAGGAATTTGAATGAAGGAAGGGTTAATAACAAGTGGGAAAATCATGACTTAAGATCTGTTGGTGATATGGACTTATATCCTTTTCTACCCCATGAAGTGTAAAACAGATTTCATGTATGATCGTCAAAGTACAGAGAAGTCACAGAAAGATATATACTGCACCCTTAAGAGTCTGATTGAATTCAGGAGGCTTCTTGATGAAAACAATGTTTGTTGGCCTGAAAGGCCTAATTAGCAGGAATTTGAATGTAAAAAGGTTTAATAACAAGTGGGAGAAATCATGACCTAAGATTTGTGGGTCATATGGACTTATATCTTTTTCTACTCCATGAAGTGTAAAACATAGAGATATTTCATCTATGATCATGAAAGACCAGAGTAGTAACAGAAATATGTATACTGCACCCCTTGGTGTCTGATTGAATTCAGGTTTCTCGCTGAAAACACTGCCTGTTGGCCTGAAAGTACTAAATAGCAGGAATTTGAATGAAAAAAAGTCTTTTAACAAGTGGGAACAAGTGGGAGAAATCATGAATTAAGATCTGTGAGTTATATGGCCTTATATCGATTTCTACTACAAGAAGTGTAAATCATAGAGTGATTTCACCTATAAACATCAATGTTCAGGGAATTTACATAAACAAATATACTTCACCCTTTGGAGTCTGATTTAATTCAGGAGGTTTCTCACTGAATACACAGCCTGTTGATCTGAAAGGCATAAGTAAGCAGGAAGTTGAATGTAAAAAGGGTAAATAGCAAGTGGAGAAATCATGAGTTAAGGTCTGTGGGTTATATGGACTTATATCCTTTTCTACTCCATGAAGAGAGTAGATTTCATGAAATCAAAGATGAAATCAAAGAGAGATTTCATCAATGATCATGAAAGAACAGGGAAGTCACAGAAAGATGTATACTGCACACTTAGGAGTCTGATTGAATTCAGGAGGTTTCTCGCTGAAAACAATGCCTGTTGGCATGAAAGGCCTAAATCATCAGGAATTTAATGAAAAATAGGTTAAAAACAAGTGGAAAAAATCATGACTGAAGATCTCTGGCTGATGTGGAATTATATACATTTCTAATCAATGAAGTGTAAAACATAGAGAGATTTTATCTATGATCATCTATACAGAGAAGTCACAGAAAGACATATATTGCACCCTTTGGAGTCTGATTGAATTCAAGTGCTTTCTCGCTGAAAACACTGCCCTTTGGAATCTGATTGAAATCAGGAGGTTTCTCGCTAAAATCAGTGCCTGTTGGCCTGAAAGGCCTAAATAGCAGGAATTTGAATTAAGAAAGGGATTTAACAAGTGGGACAAATCCTGACTTAAGATCTGTGGGTTATGTGTACTTATATCCTTTTCTACCCCATGAAGTGTAAAACAGAGTGATTTTATCTATGATAATCAAAGTACAGAGAAGTCACAGTAAGATATATACTGCACCCTTTGGAGTCTGATTGAATTCAGGTGGTTTCTTGCTGAAAACACTGCCCTTTGGAGTCTGATTGAAATGAGGACGTTTCTCGCTGAAAACATTGCCTGTTGGACTGAAAGGCCTAAACAAGCAAGAATTTGAATGAAAAAATGGTTTTAACAAGTGGGAGAAATCATGACTTAAGAAATGTGGGTGATATGGACTTATATCCTTTTCTACCCCATGAAGTGTAAAACAGAGAGAGATTTCAACTATGATCATCAAAGTACAGAGAAGTCACAGAACGATATACAATGCAATCTTAGGAGTCTGATAGAATTCAGGGGTTTTCTCATGACAACACTACTTTATGGCCTGAAGGGCCTAAATAAGAGGAATTCGAATGAAAGCAGGGTTTATAACAAGTGGGAGAAATCATGAGTTAAGATGTGTGGGTGATATGGACATACATATTTTTATACTCCATGAAGTGTAAAACATAGAGATTCATCTATGAAGATCAACGTACAGGGAAGTTCCATAAAAATATATACTACCCCATTTGGAGTGTGATTGATTCACAAGGTTTCTCGGTGAAAACCTGCCTGATTACCTGAAATACCTAAATCAGCAGAAATTTGAATGAATAAAGGGTTAATTAAAAAGTTGAAGAGATCATGACTTAAGGTCTGTGGGTGAAATGCAATTATATCCATTTCTACATCATGAAGTATAAAACGTAGATTTCATCTATGATCATCAAATTACGGAGAAGTCACAGAAAAATATATAGTGCACCCTTTGGAGTCTGGTTGAATTCAGGAGGTTTCTCGCTGAAAACACTGCTTTCTGGCCTGAAAGGCCTAAACCAACAGGAATTTGAATGAAAAAACAGATAATAACAAGTGGGAGTAGAAATGACTTAAGATATGTGGGAGATATGAAGTTATATCCAAATCTACTCCATGAAGTGTAAAACATAGATTTCATCTATGATCATCAAAGTATAGAAAAGTCACAAACTGTATATAATTCACCACTAGTAGTCTTATTGAATTCAGGAGTTTACTCCCTGAAACACTTATGGCCTGAAAGGCCTAAATAAAAGAATTTGAAGGAAAGAAGGGTTAAGAATAAGTGGGAGAAATTATGATTTATTAACTGTGGTGATAAGACATATATCATTTTCTTTCTATGATGTGTAAATCCTAGAGAGATATCATCTATAAACATCAACGTACAGGGATGATTCTTAAAGAAATATTCTGCATTTAAATCAGAACTTTTCTCGCTGAATACACTGCCTGTTGTACTGAAAGGCAGAAATCAGCACGAATTTCAATGAAAAAAGGGTTAATATCAAGTGGAAGAAATCATGACTTAAGATCTGTGGGTGATATTGACTTATATCCTTTTCTACTCCATGAAGTATAAAACATACATTACATCTATGATCATCAAAATACAGAGAAGTCACAGAAAGATATATACTGCACCCTTTGGAGTCTGATTGAATCCATTTTTCTTGCTGAAAAACTGCCTTATAGCCTGAAAGGCCTAAATAAGAGGAAATTGAATGAAAAAAAGGGTTTTAACAAGTGGGAGAAGTCATGACTTAAGATCTGTGGGTGATATGGACTTATATCCTTTTCTATCCCATATAGAGTAAAACAGATTTCATCTATGATCATCAAAGTAGAGAGAAGTCACTGAAAGATATATAATGCAATCTGAGGTGTCTAATTGAATTCAGGAGTTTTCTGGCTGAAAACACTGCCTTGTGGACAGAAAGGTCTAAATAAGAGGAATTTGAATGAAAGAAGGGTTAATATCAAGTGGGAGAAATCATGAGTTATGTTCTGTGGGTGATATGGAGTATAGCTTTTTCTACCCCATGAAGTGTAAAACGTATAGATATTTCGTCTAATATCATCAAAGTACAGAGAAGTCATAGAAAGAGAAGGCACAAAATGATATATACTGCACCCATTGGAGTCTGATTGAATTCACTTTTCTCACTGAAAAACTGCCTTATGGCCGGAAAGGCCTAAATAAGAGGAAGTTGAATGAAAAATGGGTTTTAACAAGTGTGAGATATCATGACTTACGATCAGTGGGTGATATGGACTTACATCCTTTCCTACTCCATGAAGTGTAAAACATACATTTCATCTGTGATCATCAAAGTATAGAGAAGTTACAGAAAGATATATAATGTAACCTTAGGTGTCTGATTGAATTCACGGGTTTTCTCCCTGAAAACACTGCTTTATGGCCAGAAAGGCCTAAGTAAGAGGAATTTGAATGAAAGAATGGTTAATAGCAAGTGGGAGAAATCATGATTTACGATCTGTGGGTTATATGGTGTGTAAAACATAGAGTGATTTCATCTATAAACATCAACGTACAGGGAAGTTCCATAAAAATATATACTGCACTCTTTGGAGTGTGAATGAATTCAAAATGTTTCTCAATGAAAACACATCCTGTTGGCCTAAAACCCTAAATCAGCAGGAATTTGAATGATAAAAGGGTTAATAACAAGTGGGAAAATCATGACTTAAGATCTCTGGGAGATATGGACTATTATCCTTTTCTACCTCATGAAGTGTAAAACATAGATTTCATCTATGAACAGCAATGTACAGGGAAGTTCCTTAAAAATATATACTGCACCCTTTGGAGTCTGATTGAATTCAGAAGGTTTCTTGCTGAAAAAAGGGCCAGTTGGTCTGAAAGACAATAATCAGCAGGAATTTGAATGAAAAAAACGGTTAATAACAAGTGGGAGAAATCATGATTTAAGAGCTGTGGATAATATGGACTTATATCCATTTCTACCCCATGAAGTGTAAAACATAGAGAGATTTCATCTATGATCATCAAAGTGATGGTGTGTACCCCCCCATTGTCTCCTGTTTAAGATTGCAGATTTCAAGGACAGGTGTTATAAAATGGGAGAATGACCTTAGTTGGATTTTTCACTTCAGGGAGATGCAGGGGGAGAAACAACTGAAATGGTCAAGGTGAAACAGGTTTCCTGGAAGGTGGGAAATCAGGGTATATAAGAGTGTGCAAACAAAGAGAGGGATTCAGGATTCGATTGGGATTTGAATATGGAGATCAGCTAGAGACAGATGTTCAGTGGAGGAGAGATGGGAATCGGCCATCTTGTAAAGATGTGAGCCTTGTGAGCTTGGTCATGTGGCCACCGGGGGCCTGCAACCCTTGGCTGACCCAGGCTGGTGCAACATGTGTGCTGAATGCAGTTAAGGAGTTTGCAGATGAGAACTCCGTTTTGGAGTTTGTTTTGCTGAGTTTGACTTGTGTCTCAAAAAAGCCGTGCCAAAGTTAGGCCTGAGAAGAAAGTGAACTTTGCTGGTTTGGCACCATGGAGTTCCTGCTACCTGAAGGTGACACGGAGAAGACAACGTGGAAGACAAGGAGGAGCAAGCCAAGGGAGCAGCCAAAGGAACATGTCTTCAAGCGTCTGGAGATGGAGTCTGTCTGGACATTGGTGAGATGATCAGGACTGAGAGACTGAGGATTTGGGGGCAATCTGGGAAAGGACTTTGGACAATACTGAGAAAGGTTTTGGACAATGTTGAAGTATTCTGAGTCTTACATGTCTCTTTGTAATTATTAGGATACTTAGAAATCACTTTGTTAGAAATAAATTAGTGTGCACTGATAGTCTTACAATGTTTTGGTATTTTGGTTGAGAAGGCTGGGGATGGTGGTAAGAACCCACGAGTAGAAGTTTAAATGTGTTTTAAAGGTTTTCTTTTTAGGTTAGAAAGAGGGAAAGAAAGCAGAGTGAAGCTGCTAGCTGATGTTTGCATATCAATGTTAAAGGAAGGTACAGTGTAGATGCAAAGGAACTGCTTGTGGCCTGCTTCGAGAGAGAAGCAGGTCTGTATGTGTTAAAGTGAAGGTAAAAAGTTTCATGGTCACCCACTTTCAGTTGGCGAGCCAGTGGGCTGCCATCCTCTGGTTAAATAACTCAAGTGTATAAAACCCTTTCATTAATTACCTTAACAGCCAACAGTCAAAAGGTGGATGGTAAAGTTACAGATGGTAAAGTTATCTATGGTAAAGTGCAGACATGGATCTGAGATGGACAGGTTGTGTAATGTGCCTCTTTATGGGGATTCTGTGCGCAAGCAGTGGAAAGCCCTCCGTACATGGTGGATATGTGCTTAGGATAAAATGCTTGCTTATGCCAAAATGGTTAATTGCTGAAGAGGGAAGTGATACGTTTAATGTAAATCTGCCTGACAAAATCCAGTATGTATTTAAAAAGACAGATTTGCCAAGAGTTTGGAAGTTTAGGAAAAAGGAATAGCCTACTCAGTATAGACTGAAGATTTATGCAGTCACGACAGTCTGAATGAAGTGGGGGACCTTGTGTTCCACAGGTTACATGATGTTGTTTTTCCCTCTTGGATACTTAATAATTGGTAAATGCCCATTTCGTGAAATGATTTGTTTACCAGCTAGTATTGAAGTCTTATGTTTTGCTAGGGGTATTGCAGTTTTGCCTAATTGTACCAGAAGTTTTGCCTGACTGTGTGAAATGGATAGTGGTTTGATAAATGGTATTAATGTAACCCCATGTTTTATTGTGTTAAAATGGATATTGCTTTGATGTATACTTTGTAACTAAATGTTTTTTCCTGGTACATGTACTCTATTTGCAATTAGATTGAAAACTGGGTTTGTATTAGAGTTTATTTTTATAGATATAAAAAAATTTTAAAGATCAGAGTGGGGAATGATAGGGTGTGCCCCCCATTGTCTCCTGTTTAAGATGCAGATTTCAAAGACAGGAATGCTAAAATGGAGAATGACCTTAGCTGGAATTTCACTTCAGGGAGATGCAGGGGGAGAAAGAAGTGAAATGGTCAAGGTGAAAGGGATTTCCTGGAAGGTGGGAAATCAGGGTATATAAAGAGTGTGCAAACAAAGAGAGGGATTCAGGATTCGATTGGGATTCGAATATGGAGATCAGATAGAGAGAGAGGTTCAATGGAGGAGAGATGGGAATCGGCCATCTTGTAAAGATGTGAGGCATGTAAGCTTGGCCATGTGGCCACTGGGGCCCTGCAACACTTGGCTGCCCAGGCTGGCACAACATGTGTGATGAATGCAGTTAAAGAGTTTGCAGATGAGAACTCCGTTTTGGAGTTTGTTTTGCTGAGTTTGACTTGTGTCTGAAAGAGGTCGTGTAAACGTTAGGCCTGAGAAGAAAGTGAACTTTGCTGTTTTGGCAACAACAAAAGGTGACAAGGAGAAGACAGTGTGGATGACAAGGAGGAACAAACCAAGGGAGCAGCCAAAGGAACATGTCTTCAAGCGTCTAGAGATGGACTCTGTCTGGACATTGGTGAGATGATCAGGACTGAGAGACTGAGGATTTGGGGGCAATCTGGGAAAGGACTTTGGACAATACTGAGTAAGGTTTTATACAATGTTGAAGTATTCTGAGTCTTACATGTTTCTTTTGTAATTATTAGGATACTTAGAAATCACTTTGTTAGAAGTAAATTAGTCTGCACTGATAGTCTTACATTGCTTTGGTATTTTGTTTTAGAAGGCTGGGGATGGTGGTAAGAATCCACGAGTGGAAAGTTTAAACTGTGTTTTAAAGTTTTTCTTTTTAGGTCAGAAAGAGGGAAAGAGAGCAGAGAGAAGTTGATTACTGATGTTTGCATATCAATGGTAAAGGTATCAGTGAAAATGATAATGAAGTGTGTGTAGCTGCTTTGTAGAGAGAAGCAAGCAGATAGGTGTATACAGTTAAAGTTAAAGAGAGAAAGTCTTCTTTTACCCTTTTTCAAAATTATAGAGGAGTCACAGAAAGATATATACTGCACCCTTTGGAGTCTGATTGAATTCAGGAGGTTTCTAGCTGAAAACACTGCATGTTGGCCTGAAAGGCCTAAATCAGTAGGAATTTGAATGTGTAAAGGGTTAATAACAAGTGGAAGAAATAATGACTTAAAACCTGTGGGTGATAAGCACTTATATCTTTTTCTACCCATTGAAGTGCAAAACCTAGAGATATTTTATGTAAATCATAAAAGTACAGAGAAGTCACAGAAAGATATATAATGCATTCTTAGGTGTCTGATTGAATTCAGGAGTTTTCTCCCTGGAAACACTGCTTTATGGCCAGAAATGCCTACATAAGAGGAACTTGAATGAAAGAACGGTTAAAGCAATTGGGAGAAATCCTGAGTTACGATCTGTGAGTGATATGAACTTATATCCTTTTCTACCACATGAGGTGTAAATCATAAAGAGATTTCATTTATGATCATCAAGGAATAGAATAGTCACAGAAAGATATATACAGCACCCTTGGGAATCTGATTGAATGCAGGAGGTTGATGGCTGAAAGCAATTCCTGTTGGACTGAAAGGGCTAAATAGCTGTAATTTGTATGAAAAAAGGGATTTAACAAGTGGGACAAATCATGATTTAAGATCTATAGGTGATATGGACTTATATCCAATTTCTACTCCGTTAAAGTGTAAAACAGAGAGATTTCATCTATGATCCTGAAAGTACATAGAAGTCAAAGAAAGATATAAACTGCAACTTTGGATTCTGATTGAATTCAGGAGGTTTCTCCCTGAAAACCGTGCTTGTTGGCCTGAAAGGCCAAATACAGGAATTTGAATGAAAAAAGTGTTTAACAGTGGGAGAAATCATGATATTGATCTGTCGGTGATATGGTTATATCCTTTTCTACCCCTGAAAAGTAAAACATAGAGAGATTTCATCTATGACATCAAAGTACAGAGAAGTTACACTAAGATATATACTGGACGCTTAGGAATCTGATTAAAAACAGGAGGATTCTCCCTGAAAACACTGCTTTATTGCCTGAAAGGCCTATATAGCAGGACTTTGAATGAAAAATGGGTTTTAACAAGTTGGAGACACCCTGACTTAACATCTGTGGGTGATATGTATTTATATCCTTTTCTAACCCATGAAGAGTAAAACATAGAGAGATTTCATCTATGATCCTCAAAGTACAGAGAAGTCACAGAATAATATATAATACAATCTTAGGAGTCTGATTGAATTCAGGAGTTTTCTCCTGAGAACCCTACTTTATGGCCTGAAAGGCCTAAATAAGAGGAATTTGAATCAAAAAATGGTTAATAACAAGTGGTGGAAATCATGAGTTAAGAAATGTTGGTCCTGTGGACTTATAACCTTTTCTACTCCATGAAGTGTAAAATATACATTTCTTCTATGATCATCAAAATACAGAGAAGTCACAGAATGTTATATACTGCACCATTTGGAGTCTGATTGAATTCAGGAGTTGTCTCGCTGAATACACTGTCTGTTGACCTGAAAGGCATAAACCAGCAGGAATTTGAATGAAAAAAGGTTATTAACAAGTGCCAGAAATCATGACTTAAGTTTTATGGGTGATATGGACTTATATCCATTTCTTCCCCCATGAGGTGTAAAACATAGAGAGATCTCATCTATGATCATCAAAGAAGAGATTAGTCACTGAAATATATATACTGCACCCTTTGGAATTTGATTGCATTAAGGAGCATTCTCGTTAAAAAACTGCCGTTGTCCAGAAAGTCCTAAATAGCAAGTTTTGAATGAAAAAATGGTTTTCACAAGTAGGACAAAAATGAATTAAGATCTGCGGGTTATATGGACTTATATACTTTTCTACCCCATAAAGTATAAAACAGAAGGATTTTATCTATGATCATCAAAGTACAGAGAAGTCACAGAAAGATATATACTGCACGCTTTGCAGTCTGATTGAATTCAGGAGGTTTCTTGCTGAAAACAATGCCTGTTGGAATGAAAGTATACACCAGCAAGAATTTGAATGAAAAAATTGTTTTAACAAGTGGGAGAAATCATGACTTAAGATCTGTGGGTATAATGGATTTATATCCATTTCTACCCAATAAAGTGTAAAACAGAGAGATTTCATCTATGATCATAAAGTACAGAGAAGTCACAGATGATACAATGCAATCTTAGGAGTCTGATTGAATTCAGGAGTTTTCTCATGAGAACACTGCTTTATGGCCTGAAAGGACTAAATAACAGGAATTTGAATGAAGGCAGGGTTTTTAACAAGTGGGAGAAATCATGACTTAAGATCTGTGGGTGATATGGACTTATAATATCCATTTCTACTCCATGAACTGTAAAACATAGAGAGATTTCACCTATAAACTTCAATGTACAGGGAAGTTCCATTAAGATATATATTGCAACCTTTGGAGTCTGATTAAATTCAGGAGGTATCTCGCTGAAAACAATGCCTGTGGCCTGAAAGGCCTAAGTCAGCAGGAATTTTAATGAAAATAAGTGCTAATAACAAGTGGAAGAAATCATTACTTAAGATCTGTGTGTGATATGGACTTATATCCTTTTCTACACCATGATGTAAAACATAGATTTTATCTATGATCATCAAAGTACAGAGAAGTCACAGAAAGATATATACTTCACTATTGCGCATCTGTAAACTCAGAGGGTTTCACTCTGAAAAGAATGCCTGTTGGATTGAAAGAAATAAACCACCAGGAATTTGGATGAAAAAAGTGTTAATAACAAGTGGGAGAAATCATGAGTTAAGATCTATGGGTGATATGTTTTATATCGTTTTCTACCCCATGAAGTGTGAAGCATAGATTTCATCTATGATCATCAAAGCACAGAGAAGTCACGGAAAGATATATACTGCACCCTTAGGAGTCAGATTGAATCCAGGAGGTTTCTCGCTGAAAACACAGTCTGTTGACCTGAAAGGGTTTTACAAAAGGGAGAAATCATGACTTAAGATCTGTGGTGATATTGACTTTTGTCCTTTTCTACTCCATTAAGTGTAAATATAGAGGGATTTCATCAATAAACATCAATGTACAGGGAAGTTCCATAAAGATGTATACTGCACCCTTTGGAGTTAGATTGAATCCAGAAGGTTTCTCGCTGAAAACACAGCCTGTTGGCCTGAAAGACATAAATCAGCACGAATTTGAATGAAAAATGGTTTAATAAAAAGTGGGAGAAATCATGACTTAAGCTCTGTGGGTGATATGGATGTATACCCTTTTTAGTAAATGAATTGTAAAACATAGAGAGATTTCATCTATGATCATCAAAGCACAGAGAAGTCACAGAAAGATATTTACTGCACCCTTTGGAATGACTGAATTCAGGAGGTTTCTCCCTGAAAACAATGCTGTTGGCCTGAAAGGACTAAATAGCAGGAATTTGAATGTAAAAAGGGTTTTAACAAGTGGGAGAAATCATGAGTTAAGATCTGTGTGTATGGTTTCAGTTTTTCCCCATTGAGGATGATATTTGCTGTGGGTCTGTCGTATATAGCTTTTATTATGTTTAGGTATGTTCCTTTTATACCAATTTTTTCCAGGGTTTTCATCATGAAAGGATGCTGAACTTTATCGAATGCCTTTTCCGCATCTATTGATATGATCATGTGATTTTTTTTCTTCTCTTTGTTGATGTG
>PVHY01030877.1:0-12946 GCA_004024945.1 Uropsilus gracilis
GCAGGAGGCCTGGAGAGTCATCCTAGCCAGCACAGAACAGCCAGACCACAGACCCCTCCAAGCGGAAGGCCATAGTGTGAGGCTGGCTAGCTGGGATGTACAGGGAAGAGGATTCACAGGGCTGACACTGCCCTGGGAACCACAGGGAGCTGCCCTAGAGACAGCTTCTCCCTGTGGAGCTGAAGGGAGGGAGGAACCAGAAGGCCTTTTAGGCACCATTTTAAGGGCCTGAGCTTTTACTGTAGATGAGACAGGAAATCACTAGTGGTTTTTCAGCAGAGAGAGCCACCAAGGGACGTGTTCTGAAAGGTTAACTCTGCTCTAAGGTTGAAAATAGACTGAAGGAGGTTAGGGCAGAAGTCGGGAGATGAGTGGGGAGGCCAAGGTGAGGGTGACTCGGTTTTGTGGGGTGGGAGAGGCGTGGATAACTTCAAGGAGCTTTGATTTAAGTGGGAGTCAGACTGGGAGGACGGAGCTGATGCCAGCTGAGATGGGGACTGTGGGGAGGAGCACGTTGGGGGAGGCTGTGGGGGAAGGTGAGAAACTGAGGCCATGTAATGGAGGCAGGTGGATAATGTGGTGCAGGGGTGGGGAGTGTATGAATGTGGGAGGCAGCCGCAGAGAGAGGGCATTGAAAGCCACCATGCAATAGGGGATGACACCACCCAGGACTGTGAGGGAAAGAGGCAAGTCCAAGGACTTCCCTACAATTGGGTCTGGCTATGCCCCGGAACCAGCAAAGAGGACCAGAAGTTCCTGTAGGGGACCAAGTCATGTCCTTGTCCTTCGGTCCTCCCTCACTCCAGTCAACATCAGATGAATCCCCCAATTCAAGGTTCAGCTCGTGTCTATCTGTCTATCTGGGTTGCACGGTGACTCAGAACTTCATCAGGGTCGCATCTCTTCTACTTTCACACAGCTCCTGACCCTTCAGGGCCCAAATGCTGGGAGAGCCCCAGAAGACTCCGCTTCTGGGTCCATTTCCTCCAGGTGCCAAAACCTCCAAGCTCTCCGAACTTGCCTCCCCTCTCTCTCCTTCCCAAAAGTTCATGTCCCAGTCTCTGCTCCTTTCTTTTTTCTTTTTTTTTTTTTTTTTTTTTTTGCTTTTTGAGACTAGGTCTTGCTATTTTTGCCCGTGGAACCACAGGCTCATGTTGCGCGGGGTACCACAGACTCAAGCAATCCCCAGCCTCAGCTTCCCAGGTAGCTGGGATTACAGGCTCATGCCACCACACCCAGCTATATTTTTTTTGGAACTAGGTCTCACTATATGCCCCCGGTAGGACTTGAACCTTGATCCTTGGCCCTGGCCACGGCTTCCTAAGCTGCCACTTACAGGCATGTGCTATCATGCCCAGCCTTTCCACTCCTTTCTTTTTATCCTCTCTCTCCCGCCTCCAAACCAGAGCTCCAGTTTCCCTGGACACTCCATTTGTGCTCCATTTGCTCTTTCCCACCAGGAATTTGCAACAAAGTAAAGGAAGGCAGGCCCTTCTCTGGTTTAGACCTCTTTTACCTCCATGTTTTTCAGACACAGCAAATGACAGCAATGCCTAAATTTTAATACTGCCCATGTTGGGGTCACGGCTTCAGGAAAAGAACCCTGGAACAGGGGTATCCTGAAACCCCGTGAAGAAAGTGCTTGAAGGTGAAAGGAATGACCCACCTCACCGAGTACTCCCACCCCTCAGCCAGGCCTGAGAAGTGACCTCTAGGTTGAGCAACATGGCGGCCAAGGTGACACGCTTGATCAGGACTCATTGATGGACTTACTGATGCCATAGCTCACGTCAAGGAAGGACTCCAAACATTGCAGAGAGACATGTGGGTTCTAGTCTGACCCCAGCATTTTCCAAATGTGTGACTATAAGCCAGTACCTGCGGCCAGTTACCTCCCAACATGGTCCTGGTACATGAGAGCATGAAAGCAGAGCATCTCACAGCCTTGGAAACTGTCAGGTGTCTCCCAAGAGCCAGGGTAGAAGCTGCCAACTGAAAAATTTTGTAAGGACCCCACTGCTCTGCCAGCAACTCTCAGGTTCGCTCAGCAGAAAACAGAGAATTCGCAACCTTTTGGGAACTGTGCATTCTCTTCAGATTAGGCCCCAGCCCTGACCCTTCTGACAATACCTGTTGTGTCCGAATTTGAAAATTATTCTAAATAGGAAATACATGCACCTGGTAAAGAATCAAAAACAATTCAGAAATATTTATCCAGATAAAAGCTATGTCTCTTTCTTGCCCCTGTGTGATGTTCTTCGAAAGGCTGGCAGAAGCTGCCAGAAAGAGCCTATGTAAAAACAGACTCCAACGCCAGGCATGGTGGCATGTGCCTGTAAGCGGCAGCCTAGGAAGTCGCTGCAGGGACCAGGCATCACGGTTCGAGTCCTGCTCAGGGCAACGTAGCGAGACCTAGTTCCAAAAAATTAGCTGGGCGTGGTGGTGCACACCTGTAATCCCAGCTACCCGTGAAGCTGAGGCTGGGGATTGCTTGCGTCCGTGGTACCCCAGGCAACGTCAGCCTGCGGTTCCCCAGGCAAAAATAGTGAGACCTAGTCTCAAAAAAATAAGTAAGTACAGACTCCATGCTTTTCCCCTCCTTGGTCATAGAGACAAGCAGTAGACTGCCATCTTCATGGATCTGTGGGCTGTTTGCATCACCAGTCTTTCCTGGAGAGTTGCTCCCTCTCAGGGCTCATAGAGCTGTTCAATTCTTTGTAAATGGTTGTGGAGTTGTGTCCATTGGGTGACTGTATTGTAATCTGTTTAGCCATCTCCTGGGATGAGGATTTGGATCTTGGGAAGGGTGATCCATGAGAACAACTCCTAGATGTGGAATTGCCAGGTCAGCAGGGCTTGGTATATGCAAGTTTGTGTGTTTCATTTTTTTTTTTTTTTAGAGACTAGGTCTCACTATGTTGCCCAGGGTAGTCTCGAACCCCATGAACTCAAGTGATCCCTAGCCTCAGCCTCCCAGGTAGCTGGGATTACAGGTGTGCATCACCATGCCCAGCTATTTTTTATTTTGTTTTGTTTTTGAGACTAGGTCTCGCTATTTTTGCCTGTGAACCACAGGCTCACATTGCCTGGGGTGCCACGGACTCTAGCAATCCCCAGCCTCGGCTTCCTAGGTAGCTGGGATTACAGGCGTGCGCCACCACGCCCAGCTTTATTTTTTGGAACTAGGTCTCATTATGTACCCTGGGTGGGACTTGAAACGTAATCCCTGGCCCTGGCCTCGGCTTCCTAGGCTGCCACTTACAGGTATGTGCTACCCAGCTATTTTTTAGAGACTAGGTCTTGCTATGTTGCCTGGAGTAGTCTCGAACCCACAGACTCAAGCGATCCCTGGCCTCAGCTTCCCAGTGCTGGGATTACAGGCGCACAACACCACACTAGGCTTGTGTGTGTTTCAAATTGGATATTATTGTCACATTACCAATGGGCATGTTTCTCAACTGTGTATGCAACTCTTTGAAGGCAATTTTTTTTTTTTTTTTGAGACTAGGTCTTGCTATTTTTGCCCGTGGAACCGCAGGCTCTCGTTGCCCGGAGTACCACAGACTCAAGCAATCCCCAGCCTCAACTTCCCAGGTAGCTGGGATTACAGGCACGCGCCACCACGCGTGCCTGTAATTTTTGGAACTAGGTGATTTTTTGGAACTAGGTGATTTTTTGGAACTAGGTCTCGCTATGGGCCCCAGGCGGAACTCGAACCGCTATCCCTAGCCCCGGCCGCTTCATAGGCTGAAGCTTACAGGCATGAGCCACTGTGCCCGGCCAGAAGGCAATGTTTTAAGAGCTGTTTTGGGGTGAGGCAGATTTTGGGTGAAGATCCTGAAGTCTCAGTACTTAGGAAGGAAGCCTCCAGTCAGGGACAGGGCATCTGAACCACATAGTCTTCATTCTAAGAGGTGAGGCAGGCCAGTTGGGAGGACAGGATCGACCCCTTCATGAGTGGCACAAATATTCATCCAACACCTACTGTACGAGCTAAGGACACACAAAAAGATATTCCTCAAAAAACCTAGAGTTGGGCCGGGCATGGTGGCACATGCCTGTAAGCAGCAGCCTAGAAGCCGTGGCTGAGGCCAGGGATTACAGTTTGAGTCCCACTGGGGGCCCATAGAGAGACCTAGTCCCAAAAAATAGCTGGGTGTGGTGGAGTGTGTCTGTAATCCCAGCTACCTGGGAAGCTGAGGCTAGGGATTGCTTGTGTCTGCAGGATTGGGACTACCCTGGGCAATATAGCGAGACCTAGTCTCAAAAAAAAAAACCAAAAAAACCCTAGCATCCTTAGGGGGAGATGATGTCATAATGTTGAGAAAAGAATGAATTTACAAAACTAGAGAACAGTAAGAATCTCCTGTGCTGGCCGGGCATGGTGGCTCGTGCCTGTAAGCTTCAGCCTATGATCGTGGTTTGAGTCCCACCGGGGGCCCGTAACGAGACCTAGTTCCAAAATAATAGAGCTGCGTGTGGTGGTGCATGCCTATAATCCTAACTACCTGGGAAGCTGAGGCTGGAGATTGCTTGAGTCTGTGGTACCCTGGGCAATGAGAGCCTGCGGTTCCACGGGCAAAAATAGCAAGAGCTAGTCTCAAAAAAAAAAAAGAAAGAAAAAAAGAAAGTACTCCTCTTAGCTTCTAAGACCTTCAGTACAATGGGTGTGCACTAGAGAGAAGAGAAAGTGCATAGTTGGAACAGTTTCCCAAGAAACCCCCAGTCACCCATTTCCTGGTGGGCAGATGTCCAGCTGACCAGGACTGTCCCACAGCCAGGCCTCCAAAGCCCGGAAGCTGGCCACAAGTCCATGGCACCTCCTGGTGGGACCCAGCCAAGGGGCAGAAGAGGCCAGTGGGGCCATTCTGGAAGGAGAGGAGCAAAGTCAAAATCCAAGTCAAGACAAAGGCAGCCATTGCCAGCCCCCGGGGCTCTCCCCCACTCTCCAGTGTCTCTGTCATGTCCTCCAAGCCCCTGATGCAGGGCCAGAGAAGCAGGTGGGGCTTCTCCATGTGATTCTCTGCCATGTGCCTCCTCAAGTCTCCTAGTCTTCCCAGTTTTCTGGGGCCAGGAAGCTGCTCAGTTCCCCCTTCCTTGGGTGGGGCCAGGAACCTGGACCCTCCCGGGAGGGCCTAAGAAGAACAGGCACAGCTGCTCTGGTTCCCAACAGCAAAGCAGCAGCAGCTCAGGCAACTGTGGAAACAACCCCCTAAGGGTGGAACCATGGGTGTCGCCATGAAGAGATGGGGACGCTGGGGCCTCATACTATGTGGTCATAGTTTGAACGGGCCTGGTTGTTAGGGACACTCCACCAGCCTCATCCCCATCGCTGGACAGAGCACCTCCCGGCTTCCTTCCTGGTATCTTCATGTCCATCCTCTACCCAACCCCCCCACCACTTTTCCCCACACTCAGCCAGAGCCAGCCAGAGGATGGTTTCTCCTCAGCTGGATACCTTTTGATGTCTCCTGGTGGCCCCTGGGACTCTTCCAGATTCTTTTTTTTTTTTTTTTGAGACTAGGTCTCGCTATGTTGCCCAGGGTAGTCCCCATTCCACAGACTCAAGCGATCCCCAGCCTCAGCCTCCCACGTAGCTGGGATTACAGGCACCCACCACCACCACACCCAGCTGCTTTTCTGAGAACCAGGTCTTGCTATGTTGCCCAGGGTAGTCTTGAACTCATGAACTCAAGTGATCCCTGGCCTCTTGGCTCCCAGCACTTGGATTACGGGTGGATGCCACCATGCCTGGCTTTCTTCTGAATTCATTTGAGACTAGGTCTCACTATTTTTGCCCGTGGAACCGCAGGCTCTCGTTACCTGGGGTACCACAGACTCAAGCAGTCCCCAGCCTCAGCTTCCCAGGTAACTAGGATTACAGGCGCACACCACCACGCCCAGCTATTTTTTTGGAACTAGGTCTCGCTACGGGCCCCAGGCGGGACTCGAACTGCGATCCCTAGTCCCGGCCACTTCATAGGCTGAAGCTTACAGGTAGGAGCCACCTTGCCCGGCCCTTTCTTCCGGATTCTTGACACAGCCTACAGGGCCAGCCTCAGGGCCAAGAACACATGCTCACAGGGGCCCTACAGTGGCTCATGCCTGTAAGCTTCAGCCTTTGAAGCAGCCGGGGCTAGGAATCGCGGTACGAGTCCCACTGGGGGCAATATAGCGAGACCTAGTCCCAAAAAATAGCTGGGCGTGGTGGTGTGCGCCTGTAATCCCAGCTACCTGGGAAGTTGAGGCTGGGGACTGCTTGAGTCTGTGGTACCCCAGGCAATGTAAGTCTGTGGTTCCACTTACAAAAATAGTGAGACTAGGCCGGGCACGGTGGCTCGTGCCTGTAAGCTTCAGCCTATGAAGCGGCCCAGGCTAGGGATCCCAGTTCGAGTCCTGCCTGGGGCCCGTAGTGAGACCTAGTTCCAAAAAAATAGCTGGGCATGGTGGCATACAACTGTAATCCCAGCTACCTGGGAAGCTGAGGCTGGGGATTGCTTGGGTCTGTGGTACCCTGGGAAACGAGAGCCTGAGGTTCCACGGGCAAAAATAACGAGACCTAGTCTCAAAACAAACAAACAAACAAAACAAAGGGCACTGAGCTTCTTGCACGTATGTTTTGCTTTGTTTTTATTTTGCTCGCTGATTTGTTGCTAAGGCTGTTTGGGGACAGCTGTTGGAAGAGATGCCGAGGGCAAGGTGTCAGGAGAGGTACTTCCCAGCCCTTTCCAGGTCTGCCATCCCCCCAGGTCCCCCTGTGTTTTTCAACCCAGAAGTTTTTCAATCCATGTGTCCCTTTGTGCACGCTTTTCTGCGGGGCATGCCTGGCCTGGCCCAGATCCCACATTAGGTACCTGCACAGCTGTGTATGGTCATAAGACCAAGGTGTGGCCACTGTGTTCAGGGAGCCCCAAGAGGAAGCAGTTTGCCTGAGGTCACAGGATCAGAATGTGGCAGAGCTGTTTGACGTCAGGGGAACTATCTCTTACCTGAAGCAGGTAGGAGGGAACCTACTTGGTGCCCTTCTAGGTCTCAAGGTGCACCCCGGTCAGGATCTGGTTGGGGTGAGTAGATCCAGGTTGGAGGGGGACAGCGTGGCGCTGACCACACAGCCGCCCTGGGGTGGCAGGGCAAGAGGATGGGTGGTGTTGTGCCCTGGGTGACCTTGTGGAGCAGAGGCCAGGCTGGAACCCATATAACCTCCTGCTACACTGTGGAGTAAGTCAGGAGGTCAGCAAAACCACCAAACCACTGCTCCAGGAAAGTCCTACTCCTGGGTTATATGACCAAGTGAAACAGCTTACTCAGCTGGGTATGGTGGCACGCGCCTGTAGTCTAAGCGCTGGGAAGCAAGAGGCCTGGAATCGCTTGAGTTTGTGGTTTCGAGACTACCCCAGGCAACATAGCAAGACCTGGTCTTGAAAAAGCAGATGAAGCTGGGCACGGTGGCTCAGGCCTGTAAGCTTCAGCCTATCAAGCGACTGGGGCTAGAGATTGTGGTTTGAGTCCCGCTCGGGGCAACACAGTGAGACCTAGTCCCAAAAAATAGCTGGACATGGTGGCGTGCACCTGTAATTCCAGCTACCTGGGAGACTGAGGCTGGGGATCGCTTGAGTCTGGGGTACCCTGGGCAACAAGAGTTCACAGTTCCCCGGGCAACATAAAGAGACCTAGTCTTTTTTTTTTGAGACTAGGTCTCGCTATTTTTGCCCGTGGAACCTCAAGCTCACGTTGCCCAAGGTACCATGAACTCAAGCAATCCCCAGCCTCAGCTTCCCAGGTAGCTGGGATTATAGGCACACACCACCACGCCCAGCTATTTTTTTTGGAACTAGGTCTCGCTACGGGCCCCAGGCGGGACTCGAACCACAATCCCTAGCCCTGGCCGCTTCATAGGCTGAAGCTTACAGGCACGAGCCACTGTGCCCGGCGAGACCTAGTCTCTTAAAAAAAAAAAAAAAAAAAATAGCTGGGTACGGTGGCACATGCCTGTAAGCGGCTGGCAGCCTAGGAAACCATGGCAGAGACCGAGGATCACAATTCGAGTCCCGCTCAGGGCAATGTAATGTAGTGAGACCTAGTTCTAAAAAACTAGCTGGATTTTTTAGCGCACGCCTGTAATCCCAGCTACCTGGGAAGCTGAGGCTGGTGGGGAGTCCATGGTACCATGGGCAACGTGAGCCTGCAGTTCCACGGGCAAAAATAGCAAGACCTAGTCTCAAAAAAAAAAATCTTACTCATCAAGAGTCACAAGTGACTCATCAATACTAGCTCAGAGTCTATCTTTGCTTGTCCCCACCTGTTCAAAGGCTATGTCAGCTGCTGATCCCAAACTTCACCTTATAAGATCTGTATTGAAATCACCCACTTCAAGGTCCTAAAACCCTGCAAGGACTCTCCCCTCACTTCTCCCTTCTCATACCCTCAACATATTTTTCACTTAGAAAAACAGGCTGTCCTCATGATTGTTTTGAGTCAAAGCTGGTATTTTTCCAGCAAATTAGCTTTTATCCTACTAACTCCATGGACTGATACAGAAAGAAATGGCTCTGGGTGAGTGGATTCTGTTGTTAGCATATCAGGAATAATTCAAGTGATCCTGGAAACCCCTTCTTGACCTCACAGGTGAGAGTACTTCCTAGATCTTAGCAGTTCTAATTTTAGTGTATGTGCTGCTGAAGCGAGCACATATCTTAGCAGTTTTGATCTGGCCAGCTCTCTCTTCCAGGGAAACAAAATAGCTGCTTCTTTAAATTCTAGAAAAAGCAGTTTGATATAAACTGCATGTAAAATATTTATTTATTTAGTTAGTTAGTTATGACTAGGTCTCGCTGTTTTTGCCTGTGGAACTGCAGCTCATGTTGCCCAGGGTACCACAGACTCAAGCGATTCCCAGCCTCAGCTTCCTAGGTAGCTGGGATTACAGGCGTGTGCCACCACGGCCAGCTATTTTTTTGGGATCTCACTGTGTTGCCCCGAGCTGTAACGTAGCGAGACCTAGTTCCAAAAATATATACAGGCGCACGCCTGTAATCCCAGCTACCTGGGAAGCTGAGGCTGGGGATTGCTTGAGTCTGTGATACCCCAGGCAACATGAGCCTTTGGTTCCACAGGCAAAAATAGGGAGCCCTAGTCTCAAAAAAAAAAAAAAAAAAAAAAAAATTGTCCCAGTTTTAAAGCTGCAAATCCCAAATTCCATGATCCTTTAGGTCCCAGACAGAGACTCTCTTTAAAAGAGAGTCACCCTGGGAGAGGCTGGTGGGCCCTAAAGCTGACCCAGGACCAGCGGTGAGGGTGAGTGAGTGTCCATGGCTCTGCTCCCTCCCTCAAGGTCAGAAGGAATGGTGGGCAGACTCAGCTACAAGACTCTAATAATTAGTGGAGAGTGGAAAGAATATTCTGGAAGAAAGGACAAGAAATTGGCAACAGCTGGGCACAGTGGCTCGTGCCTGTAAGCTTCAGCCTATGAAACGGCTGGGGCTAGGGATCGCGGTTTAAGTCCTGCCTGGGGCCTGTAGTGAGACCTAGTTCCAAAAAACATAGCTACATGTGGTGACGCGCGCCTGTAATCCCAGCTACCTGGGAAGCTGAGGCTGGGGATTGCTTGTCTGTGTTACCCCGGGCAACGTGAGCCTGCGGTTCCATAGCCAAAAATAGTGAAACAAAAAAAACAAAAACACAAACAAAACTCAAAAAACACAAAAAAAAAAACCTCAAAAAAAACAAAACAAGAAACTGGCAACAGAGGAAGTTTGCTTTTGGGCATGGGAGCCTGGGTCCTGGGTCTTGGATGGGGAGACATCATGGGCAATTTTGAGCCCTTGGATTTAGTGTTAATTCACTGCTTTTATGAAAAATCACGCTTACAAGTCGGGCATGGTGGCTTGTACCTGTAAGTTTCAGCCTATGAAGCGGCTGGGGCTAGGGATCGAAGTTCGAGTTCCGCTTGGGGCAACACAACTGGGCTTGGTGGCGCATGCCTGTAATCCCAGCTACCTGGGAAACTGAGGCTGGGGATTGCTTGAGTCTGTGTGTGGTACCCCCGGGCAACGAGAGCCTGTGGTTCCATGGGCAAAAATAACGAGACCTAGTCAAAAAAAAAATAAAAGAAAAATAAAAATCTTTTTATATTTATTTAGAAATGTCATTTACTGCAGGTTTCTTTGCAAAGATGGATGTGTTTCGGTAAATTAAATAGACTTAGAGGATAGGATCCACTGCTTTGTCTCTATAGCCATATTCAGCTGCATGGACATTCCCTGAGCTAATCTGCTTTTCTTAGCTGACAATTTGAGAGGCACATGGGCTGTGGAGTCCCTTTGTTTTTTGCCTAGTTCCCCTCAAGCCCAAGCCTGGGTACCCAGGTACTTGGTAAACTGAATTCATTTGTTCCCGTGTTCAGTCACATGCAGGGTGGCAGGAGTAGCTGTTAGAGTCTGCCTTTAGGGCCCAGGATTGAGACTCTCCTGTGGTTACACTCCAAGTTCCTGTAAATTGCTTATTAATCCTAACTCACCTCCTTGGCATGCTTATATATATATATATATATATTTTTTTTTTTTTTTTTTTTGAGACGAGGTCTCACTATTTTTGCCTGTGGAACCATAGGCCCACGTTACCTAGGGTACCACGGACTCAAGTAATCCCCAGCCTCAGCTTCCCCAGGTAGCTGGGATTATAGGCCTGCACCACCATGCCCAGCTATTTTTTTGGAACTAGGTCTTGCTACTTTACCTTGCCCTGAGCAGGACCTGAACCGTGATCCCAGTCCAGCCATGGCTTCCTAGCCTGCCACTTACAGGCAAGTGCCACCATGCCCGGCCAGTCATGCATTTATTCATTCATTCATTCATTCATTCATTCATTCATTCATTTAGAGACTAGGTCTCACTATTTTTGCCTGTGGAATCACAGGCTCTCTTTGCCCGGGGTACCACAGGCTCAAGCAACCCCCAGCCTCAGCTTCCCAGGTAGCTGGGATTACAGGCGTGTGCCACCACGCCCAGCTATTGTTTTGGTACGAGGTCTTGCTAGGTGCCCCAAGCAGGACTCGAACCGCGATCCCTAGTCCTTGCCACTTCATAGGCTGAAACTTACAGGCACGAGCCACCGTGCCCAGCTCCGCATTTATATTTTTATATATTAATGTGTTCTATGTTTAAGGGGAAGAAAATCCTGTCCCTATTCCACAAAGGAAGCTTTCCAAACCCAGCAGCCTCTGGCCCTCCACTTTATTCTGAGTGAGAGTTCAGAGGTTGTCCAGCCCCCAAGCCAGGCTAGGGGCTGGTTGGCAGGCCCAGGGCCCCATGGTTAAGGAGGTACTGCTCTCAGACACCCTCTTAGCGGTCCCAGGACCCTGAACTTATGCCTCTGTAAATGCGGGTCCCCAGCCTACAGGTCCTCCTGGGGGCCCCAGCCCAGCTTCCCTATTCTGACCTGAGTGGACTTGACTGCCACTGACCAGAAAGCGGCCAGGCCAGGGGGGCATGTAATGTCCCCAAGTCTCAAGGTCTTGAGGCTCTTGGAGAGGATTAGGTGAGGATGCTTGTCACAGGATTGCAGGAAGGTGTGCGGTCCACCCCACTTTACACAGGTAACTTAACTGTTCATTGCCTGTTCATTGCCTGCCACTGCCGTTTCTCCCCTCAGCTAAGCCCAAGGTCTGAAGCTTTCTGAAGTGGATCTCATTTCACCCTGTAGGTAAATGAGTCATCAGGCTTTCTCACACCCTCCCTCCATTAACCTCCATGACCAGCACCTGTGGTCTTGCACCCTCCCCATGATTGCATATGCAGCCCAGTGGGTGTGCGCATGCATAAGTGGGCTCATCTGGGCCTGGGAGAGGCTAACTGGCTGTGTCATCCTGAGGGGGAGGGGAGCTCAGGGGACTCAAGGGGCCCCCTGTACAAGCACTATTAAAATTCTGTGGAGATGAAGCTAAGGGTTCTGATTTTTTTTTTTTTTTTTGAGGCAAGGTCTGTGTTGTCTAGGGTAGTCCTGATCCCATTGACTCAAGCGATTCCCAGCCTCAGCCTCCCAGGTAGCTGGGATTACAGGCGCCCCTCACCACACCAGGCTATTTTTTTTGAGACTAGGTGTTACTATGTTGCCTGGGGTAGTCCCGAACCCACGAACCCACCGGACTCCAGTGATTCCTAGCCTCAGCCTCCCAAAGAGCTGGGATTATAGGCTAGCTCCACTGCCTGGCTCTGATATTCTTTAAGCTGCTAGAACCTATGATGAACCCACCTGGATTGGGGTGGTTGCTAAACACAACAACACAAGAGAGGCCTGTGAGGTCATTCTGATTGCATGGTGCAAAAGACCAGGTGGCGAGGGCTGACCAGGCTCTTAGCCAAGCTGCTCTGCCCCTGCCCTTTGCTCCCCACCTAGACTTGGGGGCTTGCTTATAACCAGTGAGTTCTTTCTTTGTTTTTTTTTTGAGACTAGTTCTCGCTATTTTTGCCTTTGGAACCGCAGGTTCTCGTTGCCTGGGGTACCACAGACTCAAGCAATCCCCAGCCTCAGCTTCCCAGGTAGCTGGGATTACAGGCGCTCGCCACCATGCCCAGCTATTTTTTTTGGAGCTAGGTCTCGCTACGGGCCTCAGGCGGGACTCGAACTGAATGTGGGTAAAAAGAGACTTTCTGTCTTTACTTAACTGGATACACTTATCTGCCTGCTTCTCTCTCGGAAGCAGTTCCTTTGCATCTACCTTTAACCTTAACTGGATACAGCTATCTGCCTGCTTCTCTCTCCAAAGCAGGCTACACACTCTTCATTAGCATTTTCACTGATCACCTTTACCATTGATATGCAAAAGCCAGCCAACTGCTCTCTGCTTTCAGCTCCAAAAACTGCAGAAAAGAAAAACTTTAAAACAGTTTAAACTTTCCACTCGTGGGTTCTTACCACCATCCCCAGCCTTCTCAACCAAAATACCAAA
>PVHY01030878.1:0-13073 GCA_004024945.1 Uropsilus gracilis
ACACACAAGTGGGATGTGATGTGAAGGTGTGCTGTCCCCATCGCCAACTGTAAGGTACCCTTGCTTTTGCAGGGAGGAGCAAAGAAGCACTTTCTACTGGATTTGCCCAGGTTGAAGTTTCATAAGAAAAGTTAATGTTTTAAATGACACAAAGTTTGGGCGTGATGAGTTTCATGACATCAGATGATCCTGAAACACATCTTTGCATGACATGCAGAGTACCACCATAACCAATCCTAAAACGTGCCTTTAGTACTGGGCAGTGGAAAGAACCTGACCTTAAGAAACCTGTAAGTGAAAGTATAAAGATCCTCAGATTGTCAACAGAAATCCGATGGCCTGTGGGAAGTGAGGGAACTTCCTGGAAGCTGGAAGAAAGGAAACCCTTATGATGCAAGAGTAGAAAGTTAGCAACCCTTGCAGTTACATGGAAAGTAGAAAACAACCTAATGAGCTGGGTTTTCTAGCTGGGATTTCCAGGCAGATTTGAAGGTGACACCTGGTTTCTTTTTATTGCTTCTAATAAAAGAAGAGGGAGATAAATAATAGGAGTCAACACATTCTGGGGCTGAAAATAAAACTTTTTCATTACCAACTCTCAGACTGCAAAGTGGTAAAATTACAAAATGGTTTTCAGAAGATGTCAGATTCAAGCTACTGTCAGCACAATAGTCTAAACAATGAATTCAAAAATGTAACTAAAATCCTTCATGCAGGTATTGGGAGTCCCCCTGGGCATCATAAGGGTGTGTCTTGCAGATCCCCTTCATTAGACAATCTGTGCTTCCTAAAATCTTAGAATTTTCTCATAACAGCCTTCCAGGAACACCATTGTAGAAAAAGATCTACCTGGAGAAATGCAATTGTGACTTCTGTGTTTAATGATGGGAATTGCAGTAAGACATAGAAAGCCCATAGTTTTTTGTTCATTTAAACAGAATTATATTGAAGCAGGATGTACTTTGGGGAAAAAAATGCTTTTCCCCAATGATTATATTTTATAGAAAAAGAAGGACGATGCAGAATACACCCAGAATAATTCCCTGTGGTGGAACTGGCTCCTAATCATGGAACTGGCAACATGAACTCAGTTGGTTTTCATCACACCATGGATCATTGGCTGCTTGAGGTCTGTTTTCCCTTTTCTTGAGTGTCTAGAGCACCAATCTTATACCAGTCCCCCCATTGAAAATGTGAAGTCTCCGTAATACTCTGACCTGATCAAGAAGAATGTTAATAAGATGAATGAACACATGATGTCCACACAAAAACATGTACCTGTGTTTCCATGGTAGCATTATTCATAATATTCAAGAAAGAAAATAGTCCATTAAATCTATCATGTGATAAATAGATAAAATATGGTATATCCATATAGTGGGTTATTATTTGCCAACAAAAATAAGTGAAGTACTGGTACATACTGGTTCATTTCCAAGTTCAAATGAACTTGGAAAACATGTTAACTGAAAGAAGCCAGACCCCCCCCCCAAAAAAAAAGCATGCTGTTAGACTTTAATTTATATGAAAAATCCAAAGTAGTAGAATGTAGGGCTAGGTGGAAATGAGTGGTGATGGGGAATGAATTTTTTTTAAAGAGTGAGGAAATTTTTAAAGATTGGGTGGATGGATCTTTCTAATAGAAACACAATTCTGGGGATATACTAAAAATCACTGATTTGCACACTTCAAATGGGTAAATTGTATGGCATGTGAGCTCACCTGTTTCTTTAAAAAGAAAAAGATTCATCTATGAGTTCTATTCGAGCATCTACACCTGGGGAGCCTCATTACATCCAAAAAGCTAAAGAAATAATTCATCCTCGATGTCAAAACCCATGCTTCCTTTATGCCACTGTCTGAACTAAGATTATTTGAGTCCAATAAGTGTTTGAAATGAGACAGTGTCCAACAATACAGTTACCAGTCAATCAAAAATAAAAAATTAGAGGTAGAAGGAAACAGGTTTACCAGCCATTTTTTTTGTTTGTTTTCATTGTACAGGTTAAGATGCACTGTAACCTAATTTTCATGATACTTCCTCTAATGCTGATCATGAAAACAGTTTAAAATCTGACTTCTAAAATAAAATACATTCTCTTTCAACAAAGAAAGTTCCATTTATTGATTAGTAAAGATCTACTTGAGATGTTTATTTGTATTTCAGACCACCTAGCTTTCTCTTGCTGGATGGAATCATGAATTTTTTTTTTAAGTAAAATTTTGCTGCTATTGAATCAGAGCATGCTACTCAGAATCATCCACATGAGAAGCATATTGAATGCAAATTGATACTTGCCATGAAGCATACTTCTTCCCAAGCCTGCACAAAAAACCATCATTTAGACCTCAGTCTAACTGTTACCTCCCCAGAAAGGTCTCTTCTTGTCACCAAATGTCAAGAAGGCAGTCTATATCATATCCCTGTATTTTACATAGCACCTGCCAATATCTTCATGGTTGTTTGTCTATTGTCTTTCTTCCCACATTAGAATATAAGCTCCTGAGAGCAGAAATCTAGTTATTTCCATGTTTGTCACTTTATCAGTGACCAGACAATCTTTGAAGATGAAATTGGATTAAGTCACCTCTTGCACGAATTCCTTCATTAGTGCCTCATCACCATTTTGAAATTAAATCTAAACTTGCCAAAGTCTGCAAGCTGAACCCTTCCTGATCTTATTAGCATCCTCTCCCTCCCAATTTACCCTCACTCCACCACCGCCTCCATAAATGGCATCCTACCAGCTAGGTGTTTTAACCATCTAGTTGTTTCTTGAGAGCTTCCAGCTGGTCCTAGTTTCACAATCTTCGTACATGCTGTTCCCTCTCCTTGGCTTGTCCTTGCCTCCAGAATGTCACATGACTGACTGTCTTACTTTAAATCTTTGCTTAAGATTCACTTCTCAGACCACCCTTTCCATTAAAACCCCCTCTTCTAAAGTAAGTCTGCATCCTTTGTCCTATTCTTTTTTTCTTTCAATGTAACATGTTTGATCGTCATATTAATTGTCCCTAATGAATTCCATTTTCTCGTGTTGTCTCCTCCCATATCAGCTCTGGGCTTAGTTATGTGGCTTGCGTGGTCATTGGGGCATTATTAAATATGCTACAAGCAGGGACTGAATAAGAGCCCTCATAGGGACTTGTCCTTGTGGACCCCCAGTTTTAAGTGAAAAGTCTGAGGTAGCTTGCTTGTGGGGGGCCACAAGCAAGGTATCTTAGTCAAATCATCAAACAGCCCCAGCCCATGACCATCCAGCATCTGCCAAGTGATGACAAATTCCAGAGTGGATTGACTAACACCATGACATGGATCTGAGACTCACCATTCTGGCTGATCTCTCCCCATTAATAACCCATGGAATCAGGAGCAAATAAGAATTGTTTTGGGCCAACCAAGTTTTGGATTTCAAGCAACAATAAATGATACCTCTCACTATCTGAAATTATATATCTGTGTGAATATTTGTCCATTACCAATGCCAAGTTTAGGCTTTTGTTTAGCCTGGTTCTGTCATGTGAAACACTGTCTGGCCTGCTGAACACCCAGAAAGCACTTGCTGCCAAATGGAAGGCCAGTCTCCTGTGCAGCAACCTCAGCTGGCCCTGTGGCTGCCACCAAGATCTTGGATTTGGCCTGCTAGAAAATATCTCCTAAGGGCCGGGCACGGTGGCTCATGCCTGTAAGCTTCAGCCTATGAAGCGGCCGTGGCTAGGGATCGCGGTTTGAGTCCCTCATGGGGCCCGTAGCAAGACCTAGTTCCAAAAAATATCTGGGCGTGGTGGTGCGCGCCTGTAATCCCAGTTACCTGGGAAGCTGAGGCTGGGGATTGCTTGAATCTGTGGTACCCCGGGCAACAAGAGCCTGCGGTTCCACGGGCAAAAACAGTGAAACCTAGTCTCAAAAAAAAAAAAAAAAAAAAAAAAAAAATCTGTGTCTTCTCATTGGCCACATGTGGCCAACTGAAGTTCAACATCTTTTAAATTGAGGTGATTTTTTTCTTCAAATCTGGTCCCAACTTTTCTCCTCTATTCTATATTTTAATAATGGTTAAAAAAAAAATACAGCCAATCTCTTAGGGAGCTATGATGGTGTTTTGTTTTGCTGCACACTAACTAGGCTAGCATACCCTGTTCCTTGGTGAAACACCAGTCAAGATGCTGCTGGAAAGTGTGTTTGGGTTTTTTTTGTTTGTTTGTTTTTTTCTAATTAATGAATATTTAAATCTGTCAACATTGAGTAAGCAGATTACTCCCCACAATTTGGGCGGGCCTCATCAACTAGCTAAAGGTCTTAAGAAGAAAAGCTAACATTCCCTGAGGAGGAAGGTAGTCTGTCTCCAGATTTAAGATCCTAATATTAATTCCCTGCTGGAATTTCAGTCTCCTGCACCCACAGTTGTGTGAACTAAATCTTTCATTCCTGTCCTCTCTCCCCTCCCCATACACATCTAGTCATCCTATTGGTTCTGTTTCTCTATGGGGTCCTAATACAGGGGTTCTTGTTGACTATTCCCTCTCCCCTCTCCAGTCACCAGAGCCTATTGATCAGTATAGAATCTATCCTACATCTACCCTTTCTCTAGCCTCATCTCCTACTTGGTTTAGGCTTTTACCAGCTGGCAGCTGGATTATTACAAAAGTCTGGTTCACCCCAATTCAATTGTAGTCATCTTTCTAAGATAAGGACCTGTTATACCACTTAACTCTGAACTCCCTAGGATAACCTGAAAGATATTTATCAACCAGTCCGGTTATTTTCCAGCTTCATCACTCTTACATCTTAGACCCCAAATTCTAGTCATATTAACTATTTGTGGCTCTCCAAAGAGTTGTGCTCATACCTTCATGTTTTTGTGCATTTTGTTCCACTTGCTTGGCAGTGGAATGTCTTTACATTCCAAACTACTCTTGAGGTCTTGCTCAGAGATACTCATTGTTCTTAAACTGCCTGTGGACAAATTTTCAAAGCGTGATATAAAGTTATTTTCATAACCTTTGTCTTCTGTGGGCCTTAATGTTTGTGCCTGTAGTTCTTAAAAGACAAGAGATTCTCTGATGATAGGGACTATGTCTTGTTCATCTCTTTAGTTCTAGTCTTTTTGAGGGTCACAGTACACACTCAAAAAATGATTTCTGAGAGTGTTTTTCTGTGTGAGAGATTTAATGCTCTGTGAAGGCAGAAGTCCTATGGTTGTTGACTTTGGCGTCACTCACATGCATGCTGGAAGACCTAGCTTATAATTGTGGCTCTGTGTAAAAAGATTGAGTGAAAGAGTTAAACCTGTTCTCTGCTGAAAAAAAACTTCTCATTTCCTGTTGCTAAAAAATGTCAACCATTATCCGATTCCCATGCTAAATGGTGTTACCATAATTGCAAGTGAAGCAAGAGCTCATGGTAAGGAGAACTGACTGAAGGTACTGGAAGGAATGTGTATTAGAAGATATGAGAAGAAACTGTGGGAACTGTCTTTTTCTTTGCTTCCTATTCTCACATAGAATCCTTTAAAAAAACATTTTGTGTTGTTCTGAAAACCTTCAAACCCACAGGAAATTTGAAAGTACAATGCAATGAACACCCCAGATACTTTGCGCATAGATTCACCAACATTTGCCACACCCATTTCCTCTCTCTATATTTATCTGTCTGGCTCTCTATATAACATACACTTCCCTTTTGCTGAAAGCAGACCGCTGCCATGACATTTCACCCCTAAAGAGTGGAGCCTGTGCCACTCAGGGCTTTCCATTACACCATAACCCCATAATAGCACTATTAAACCAACAGAATGCTGCAACCTATAGTCTGGATTCAGATTGTCCTAATTTCTCCCTCCACCAATGTTTCTGATAGCTATTTTCTGGAGTCCAACCAAACTTCATGTGGTGATTTGACTGGCACATCTCTTTTTTCTGCTTTTGATATCAAACTCTGAAGAATGTCTATATTCTGTATTTCCTGAGTGTTTTATCAGAATTTGATTCAGGCCAAATGTTTCCAACAAGTTTGTTGTGTCCTTCCTATGCAGGTAGTTGGGCAGTTGATGGTGGGGAGAGGGGGTCGGTTCATAAATTCAGGTTGTCCAGTTACTGGTGCCAAGTGTAATGAGGCATAGATTGGGTGGAGAGTGTCAGACCTCTCCCATGCAAAGACACATTTTGTCTTCGTAATAAGTAACCTGTGAGATTGTGTAAACACCCTCTTCCATAGTCAGTGGATCATATGATTTATTGATAAACATTGCCTCAATCTGATAGTTATAAAATGCTGTTTTTAAAAATCTGTAATTTATGCTACACTTACTAGCTTATATTCTTTGTAAAGCAGAGTTTTTTCATTCTATTTTGTAGACTTTTTTTTTTTTACTTAATGCACTATGATCATATACCAGGGTTATTCTCTTTGATCCTCAAAATTTCCCAGATTTGGTCAGTGTCAGTGGGAATCCTTTCAAGTTGGCATCTGTATCCTTTTGACATGGACTATTAAATAGCCTTTCAACATCCTTGCTTTTCTAACTCAGACCTAGTTATCAGTCAAGTCTCTAAGAACCACTGGCTCAGCCAGGCATGGTGGCACATGCCGGTAAGCGGCAGCCTAGGATGCCACGACCAGGGCCTGGGATCATGGTTCAAGTTCAGCCTGGGGCACGTAGCAAGACCTAGTCCCAAAAAAATAGCTGGGTGTGTTGGCACACGCCTGTCATCCCAGCTACCTGGGAAGCTGAGGCTGGGAATTGCTTGAGTCTGTGGTACCCCGGGCAATGTGAGCCTGCGGTTCCACAGGCAAAAATAGCGAGACCTAGTCTCAAAAAAAAAGAACCTCTGACTCTTTTTGGTAGGAAATAGTTGGAAACCAACACCTGGTCCTTAAGGGTACTCTTTGCCTGGTTTGTCGTTGACACAGAGGTCAGGCTTAGGAAATACCAGCTTGTGATCTGTTTACTAGCAGCTCTAACTCAAGTCTTGCACTACAGGTATCTTCACTTCCCCCAACCCTTTTCCAGGTTCCTTTCACTGTTGACCATCATTAGTTCCAAATGCAAGTGGTAACCTGCATTTTCAGTGATGTGAGGGCAGATGGACACATTCTCTTGCCAGTCAGCTTGCTTTGGTCTCCAGAGGACCTGGCTTCTAGCTTCTCACAGTAGGTGAACTTTTTTTTCTTTTTTTTGAGACTAGGTCTCGCTATTTTTGCCCATAGAACCGCAGACTCATGCTGTCTAGGGTACTACAGACTCAAGCATTCCCTAGCCTCAGCTTCCCAGGTAGCTGGGATTACAAATAGCTACCTGACTCATTATCCTGCAGCAATATCCTCTTTAACTCTATCCTCTCCACAGAGCCTGTTGAAGAATTGTGGTTAAATCACCCCCGTGATGGACTAGTTTTTCTTTCTCTTTCTGACTCTGCAGGCTGCGGAGAATTTTTGTAAAAAGTTTGGCACCTGTTGCATCAACTTTCCCATGTGGTCCAGGTCTTCCCAAGACAGACAGGGTTATCCTTACAAAGTAGCAGGTACAGAATCCTACATTTCAGGGCAGGCCTCCTGTGGGGTCTCTGCTACAGTCATCTGAAGCCACTCCCTCAGAAGTCTTGAGAGGGTGGGGGGGGTGAATCCCTGGGATTACAAAGATGTGAAATTTATATATATATATATATATATATATATATATATAGTCTTGAGAGTAAGAGTTAAAAGGTGAGGAAACCGCCATACAAAGTCAGAGAGTTATACTATTTCATAGATCTAAGAAGCAGTGTTTTTAAGGTACATTTCATTTCCAGGTATGCTGAAATGTGAAGGAAGTGTGTGACTTAGGATCACTGGAACACAGTGGCTAGTGCCTGGACGCTCGGAGCCAGGGCCAAGTTCAGATCACCTAAACTATGAAAGCCCAGCTTTTTCCCGTGGAAAGAGGGCTAAGGCAGAGGAGGGACCAGGTGGCAGATGTGATAGCTGGGAGAAGATGGAGCAGATGGGAATGGTTTTATCGTGTATGCAAAGGTATGGATATGAGGGTGTGTTTGGAGTGTGGACTCAGGACAGCTCCTGTGGACAGCCAGGTTACATAGCAGTGAATCTACCTAAAGAGAAAAAGAACCTTTAGGAAGTCAAAGAGCAGATGGTTTCACTCGTATGTGGAAGATAAAGAAACAAAACAAGGGCACAAACAAATCTGAACCAAAACATACCTGAATAATCTGACTGCAGACCTGAGGCTACCCTACCAGAGTGGTGTCAAGGGGTAGGAGGTGGTGAGGACTATGGGTGCTTGGAAAGTGGGTGTGATTTGATGATGTACATCTGAAGAGATGTGAACCTTTACCTCTAAATCACATACAGCATTGTAAACCAATAAAAATATGAGGCAATAAAAGAAAGAAATACTATTTTAGAAAGAGATGAACCAGCTCTTTGGAAAGCAACTCATGATTATTTAGGTTTAGCAGCTTGAGTGGGTGGGGGGGGCATCCTTATAAGCACTTGGGGTGGGGGTGTGTTCCCATGTGGAGAACTGTGTTTCAGAAAAGTACACAAGGTGCATTGGAAGACAGCGGGAACCAAAGCTGTAGCTCAGAGGGGCATTAGGTGATGGAGCTTGAGTGGGACTGACCCTGAGACTGGAGGACAGGGAGACAGGCCTGGGAACATTTAAAAGGATGGCTTCTCAGTGGCGGCTGTCATTGGAGATATGGATGGGGAGTCCATAAAATTGATCATGCGAATAAGGATACCCTGGAGAAAGCGAAATACTCTAGCAACAATGCTACACAGCAGGCATAAGCCAGATGTCTCTGGGCAAACCTGACACACAACTACTGCAGACAGAATGGAGGAAAAAGCCGGGCATGGTGGCTCGTGCCTGTAAGCTTCAGCCGATGAAGCGACAGGGGCTAGGGATCACCGTTCCAGTCCTGCCTGGGGCCTGTAGCTGAGACCTAGTTCCAAAAAAATAGCTGGGCGTGGTGGTGCGTGCCTGTCATCCCAGCTACCTGGGAAGCTGAGGCTGGGGATTGCTTGAGTCCGTGTTACCCCGGGCAACAAGAGCCTGCAGTTCCATGGGCAAAAATAGCAAGACCTAGTCTCAAAAAAAAAAAAAAAAAAAAAAAAAAATGGAGGAAAGACTGAAAGCAAAACCTACTCCAGGATTTCTTGCCTTGGGGCTATAGATTTCTGCAGTAAATGCTACTGATGCCAGAAGGGCATCTGTGCCTGCCTCCCTAACAGGGCTCTCGAGGAATCCCCCTGCCCCCTACCATATGGGTTAAGGAGCAGGCTTCACTCAGAAAGTGCATGCCAGGGCCAGGGCATCCTCTGGGACTCACCGGTGCACTTTCCTGGAGAAGGTCTCCCTTCTCTCCCTCCCTTTTAGAACAAGAACAAAAGGAACCTGTTGTATAGAAGGAATCAATAGCTGGATGGCAGCTGCAAGTAGAAGCAGCTGGGGACCTGGCCTGGGATTGGGGAGCCTCTGAACCTGTGGGGCTCGGTTTCATTTACACCTTTTCCCGGGGAGAAAAGAAGCAGATCTTGGGTGCCAACCAGGCCCTTGTCAAGGCAGGCCCGAGCAAGCCCCCAAGATGATTGTTTTGGATAGACCTGCCTGTGGCACCAGAGCGCCTGAACTAGGGCAGAGGTGGGGCAGGAACCAGAGCAACAAGTAGGGGAGTGAGAAACCATCAATTTTCAGTGAATTTACTTAAAAGCAGGAACTGCAGTTGAAACAGGGTGACCTGAAGAAGACTTTTTAACTTAACTTTAAACACATACAGGCCTGCTTCCCTTTTTGAAGCAGGCTACAAACAGGTCAATAGCAATTTGCCTTTAAGTAGCCACACCTATTTGCCTGATTCTCTTTTAAGAAGCAGGCTACACAATTTTTATCAGCGTTTACACTGTACCTTTACATTGATATTTAAAAGTCAGCCAGCTGCTCTCTGCTTTTAGCTCTAAAAACTGCAGAAAAACTTTGAAAACAGTTTAAACTCTCTACTTGTGGGTTTTTTTCACCATCCCCAGCCTTTTTAACCAAAATACCAAACCAATGCAAGACTATTAGTGCAGACTAATTTATTTTTAACAAAGTGATTTTTTAATTATCCTAATAACTACAAAAGAAACATGTAAGTAAAACTCAGAATACTTTAACATTGTCCAAAACCTTTCTCAGCATTGTCCAAAGTCCTTTCCCAGGTTGCTCAGAAATCCTCAGTCTCTCAGTCCTGATCATCTCACCAAAATCAGCCAGTCAGAGTTCCTCTCCACATGTTTGAAGACATCTTTTTTAGGCGTGCTCCTTTGGCATGCTTCAGCTCCTTCCTCCATGCTGTCCTCTTCTTGCTTGTCATTTAGGTAAAAACTTTATAGTACCAGACTCAGCAAAGTTCACTTTCTTTTCAGGCCTGTCTTTTGCACGGCCTCTTTCAGACACAAGTCAAACTCAGCAAAACAAACTCCAACCTGGAGTTTAAATCCACAAACTCTTTAACTGCATTCAGCACACATGCTGCCAGTCTGGGCCAGCCAGAGGCTACAGGCCCCCAGGCCTGGCCAGGTCCACATGGCTCACATCTTTACAAGATGGCGATTCCCATCTCTCCTCCATTAAACCTCTCTATCCAATCTCCATATTAAAACCTTCTCTTTGTTTGCACACCCTTTATATATCCTAATTTCCCACCTTCCAAAAAACTTGTTTTACCTTGACCATTCACTTCTTTCTCCTACTGCATCTCCCTAAAAAAAAAATCCCAACTAAGGTTGGAATTCTCACATTTTAGCATACCTGTCCTTAAAATCTACAATCTTAAACAAAAATCAATGGGGGGGGGGAGGGGTAGCACACCTTATCACAATCTCTACTAAATGTCATTCTAATATTCCTTTGCTGGTTCACAAGGGACTAGAGTCTCATAAAACTTAAGGCTCCCCATGAATGCCCCTGGCTGTACAGGGAACACTGTGCTGTGCTGATCTGAGCAGGGTCTAAGAGATGCCTGTGACTGCATCCTCCTGCAGGGGCCTGCAGTCACGGTCCCAGCCTTGAAGGTGGCCAGGCTATAAATCTGATGATCTAATTGAACTGAAATGAGTAACAGGACACAGGTCACAGTCACACTCTGGAGGATGTCTGAGGATGTAATTTGAATCTACTTTATATTCCATAAGTCTAACTTCAAGTGAGAAAACACCTCTGGAGACAGGGGGCTCCAACCGGAGACCTGAATTTCCGGACAATCATATCACAGTATTGCCTTGACATGAAAGACAAACTAGAATTCCTGAGACCCCCATGAGACTAGGAGTTTTGTCTATGGCTCCCTGGTAATAAACAGTAAAGAAACCCACACATTTTGAGACTCTCCCCTGCTCACAGGACGATGTCTGACTTGATGACTGTTAAACTCTTCAACCTGATCTGTTTCTCCAGAAGTCTCACCACATCCTCTGCTCCACCATCAGTGTGATTTAACACTGAACAGGAGGGTAGAGCTGCTTTAGTGAAACTACCAGCACAAAACAATCTATCAGCAGCATAGATTTATAAAACATTAATCATTAATACAACAGGGACATTGTGACCCCTTCCCCTTAAAGAGTCATGGGTCTATGGCCAGATTCTCACATCAAATATTTCAGGGGCAAAAAAAAAAAAAAAACCCTGTTGGACATTTCCTTCACATTGTGTGACTAGGCCTCCAGAGTGAGAATTAATTATTCATTCTTTCTCTCTCCTGTTACCAGCTTTCTAGCTACTTTTGGAAGAGAAAGGCCAGTGGCCTTTTTGTGGAGTCCCTGGGTGTGTCAGGAACTGCACTGCGTTACTTTCTAAACAGTCTTGGAGATGCAATGGCTACACTGTTTTCTTTCTTTTTGTTCCTCTGATGCATTCCCAGGTTCCTTGTTTTCCTCAACTGTAGTTTGAGGTCCTGCTTATTAGTGGGAATTGCTGTTCTTAACACCAGGATGGGAAGCCCAGAAGAGAATTTCCAGCAGGAAAGTTGTCCAGGGGAATTTAAAGCATAACAGGTTCTTGAAATTTGGGTAGGCTTGTCCTAACCCTCACTGGCATTGTTTGTAATAGTCCTAACTCTGAATAAATTACTCCAGCACAACAAAGATGACATTCAAAGAAAAAAACACCCCACGGCACCCATCCGTGGGCCTAGGCGAGCATCCTCTGTTGTTCCACAGTTTGTCCATAATCATGAGGATCAAAAAATGGAAAAAGCAGATTAGTGAAATTAAGCCAGCACTAGATGCTCTATGTGGTTTTGGGCATTTTTCTCCCATAGTGATTTGATGAAAGAGAAAAAAAAACCTCACATCACTGGAAGCAGGATGCTTTAGCAATAAATAGAGATAATGAGGGTACAGCTGCACACAGCAACTGGAGTTGGCTTTTCTGTGCCTGGGTCATCAGCCACGTTTGCTAACAGATCCTGAAAACAATAATTAGAATTCAGGAGGAGAAGGAAGGATGTGCGGCGTCCTGCTAGTATGATTCTGCAAGCTCATCCCTGCTGGTGTGGAGAATGGGTTGTCCACTTGCCTTCGGCAAAATCTTCCTTGAAGCATCACCAGCACTGGACTATAGTGATTGCTATGGGCTATAGCAAGTACTAAACAAAGGCCAGACCATGAGAAAACATCATTTATCTTTCAGAAGCTCCTGCTGTACTCTCAAGAGAAGGACTCAATATCTGGAAAACAGTCTTTATTTTGTGGGAGAAAAATACCTGACTGTTTCCATGTTGCCTTTTCTTCCTTTTAATTAATTAATTTTTTTTTATGGAAGAAAACAAGTTACAGATCGGTATACATAGTGCAGTACCAAAATTAAAAAATTATAAACCATGCAAAATAATATATTATTTACTCATACATGTGATTTAAAAGTTTAAAGTACTACAGGAATGATAAACATCAAATCCAGCTTACTGATTATTATTTCTGGGAATATATAATGGGGAATAGGATAGAAGAGATGTCCACAGAGAATGTCGACTCTCTCTATAATGACTGATTTTTTTTTCTTTCTTTTTTTTTTTTTTTGAGACTAGGT
>PVHY01030879.1:0-13067 GCA_004024945.1 Uropsilus gracilis
GCAATGGCGATGGGATTGAATTGGAGAGGACAGCCTGCAGCAAGAAAACATGGACAGAACACAAACGAATATAATCTGGCCACCCAACGCAAACTTAAGACTGAAAATCTAACAGCAAGGTTCGCCTGGACCCAACAACGCAGTCCCTCACCCAGAGAAAAGACACTAACATAGGAAAGAGACTAATGGACTCAGCACAGCTAATAAATAACAAAGAGTGGGGTGTGAGAGAATGGAGGGAGCACCGGAGGGAGGAGGGAGGGGGAAAATTATATAACAGAGAGGTTGTAACCCAAAGAACAAAATAAAATTGTTAATAAAAAAAAATGACAAATTTGATGATTTCTTGGTAACATGGATATACCTAAAAGAAATCATATTGGCAGAAACAAGTCAGAAGGAAAAAGACAGAAACCAAATGGTTTCACTAATATATGGACAACCAAATGAAAATATACAACTGGGGGGGACCAGCTGGGCCAGGGAGGGGAGGTAGTGGGTGACCCCTGGGGATTACAATGATGTGAAATATATGTATATATAAATAAATTATTTAAAATAAAAATAAAGGCACATGCCACCACGACCAGCTCCTTCTTGAAAAACTCAATAAAAATAATTTTTAAAATAAAATACAATCCCTTGTTAAATTGCATTTTGAGTGGCAACTGCTACGCATGGGTGATACAGACCTGGGACTTGCAAGTTGGAGGCTTTTGCCTCCTTTTTGACCCGATTTCAAGACTAGATCTCGCTTTGTTGCCCAGAGTAGTCCCAAACCCACAGACTCAAATGATCCCTAGCCTCAGCTTCCCAAGGCTAGGATTACAGGTGCGCATCACCACACCCAGCTATTTTTCAAGACTAGGTCTTTTGCTATGTTGCCCCGAGTGGGACTTGAACCCGTGGACTCAAGCAATTCCTAGTCTCAGTCTCCCTTCCTAGGCTGAGATAAAAGGCACCCACCACCAAACCCAGCCCACACCATCTTTAAAGGAAGTAGGTAGAGCCTGTCACTGCCTGGGAAGGGGACTGGCCCCAGCTTAGAAGCTCGTCCCTTCCAAAGAAGAGGCAATGACTGGACAGAGAAACACAAGCTCAGTGAAACAGAGAAGACAGACAGATCAGGTGTATAATGCAAAAATAAACTTTAGGACTACTTGAGGCGGGGGGAGGTTGTGTGAGATAAGTAAATTGGGAGTTAGTGAAGGATTTGGATTTCAAATAGTAAGATAGAGGATGAGTCACCCACTAATGTAGCACACAAGCCGTGCACACGCATAATCACATGCTATATGTTGATGAACACCTGGAACCTATATGATAGGATACAATGTTACTTCAATGTGAGTTAATAGCTGAAAGTGATACATTTTAAAAGCTTTTAAATTACACAAAGATGTGAAATCTATATATATGTATATATATATAAATTATTTAATTTTTTAAAAAAGCTTTTAAATGAGGGGGGAAATAGAGATTTATGAGTGTGGGCAGAGGAGATATTAAATTATTTATTGAGTGTGGCATGGCCACGAATCATTCTCAACAGGTCAGAGGGATGCTGGCTAAACATCAGCCCTGGGGACTCCTGTCTGTTACCTGGCCTTTAAAGTTTGCCTCAACCATCACTCCTCAGCACGTGCTACAGACAGGGAGTTTTGAAACTCCTTATTTGAAAGCGTGAAACGAGTGCTTGATCGTAGCAGGAGAGCATAAAAAGAAAACCTAAATCATCCACAATCTATCATCCAGACTACAGACTACAAACACACACACACACACACACACACACACACACAGGGGCTTTCCCCTTCTGCACAGAAAGCACACCACAGCTTCCTCTACTGATCCCCAGCCAGTGTCTTTGCATGACCACCTGTAGCCAAAGTGACCCCCCCAAACCTCTTCAGATCCTTTCCATGCCTTTCCATCACCCTAAGGGAGCAGGAAAGGGTGGGAAAGCTTAGCTCCATTTGAAGTGAAAGGGAAAATGAGTAACCTGGGTGGGATGGAACCTCCCAAGAACAGGTTGAGTCAGTCAGCAAACATTTCTGCAATGCAAGGAATTTGGGGGCTATGAAGGTACATGGCACCCAGTCTCCACCCTCAAGGACTTCACTCTGTAGTTAAAGAAATCAGACAGACCCCCCCATCCCCAATGACTGAGCTTAAATGCAAAGTACCTGCAGTACGGCAAAGTATCTCTCAACACACTTACTCATCGTCTTAATTATCCAAATATATTTGGCTGGTACCTTGCAAGAGCATGGAAAAAACCCAATGAGTTCTCCATTTGGATGGAGGAAAGATTTGGGGGTTCAGGGGTGGCAGAGATGTGTTCCGGGATCCTGAGAGCAAGCAAGTTCCCCCAACCCTACCTGTGGAAATATCCCAGGGCGTATGGGCAAGCTGCCCACACCCCCAATTGAATCCCTCTCCTTTAAACCCTGTTTTCCAAAAGTGGCAGAATGAGCTAAGTAGATGTGTGCTGGTCTCAGCACAGTGAGTCACCATTGGCTGAATCCCCTGGTCCTTTGCTCCTGAAAGCCCAAAGGAAACCCCACTGAGGCTGAGCAGAGCATCTGGGAAAGACCCCCTGGCCTTGGAGAGCAGAGGGGCTTTTAGAATCTGAATAAGGGGCAGAAAGGTAAGGGGAGGGCCAGCTGCCTGGTGCCCCCGTTGGGATGTCCACCGGGCAGGGACATCCAATGCCCTCGCTGGCCTGGCGGATGACTGGTGGGCGTGACTGGGCCCCTCCACCTGACCTCCACAAAACCCTCAGGAAGATTCCCACTTCTCCCAGGGCTTAGGAGCTAGATTAGCGGCTGACAAAGTGCTTATGCTAACCCCACGCCTGACATGGCAGGCTCGAGTCCCCCGGGGGCTTACTGAGTCTGGCAGATGCTGCTCTTCATGCTCATTACAAGCCCGTCTGGACTCCAAGGGCAAGACCAGCAGAGGAGCAGGCAGCCTGCAGGGGCTGTGGGGGTGGACGGCAGAGGCACTGGGCTGGGCCATGCACAAGGCGTGGGTGCAAAGGCTCCAGTGGAAAAGCAGAACTCCTTGCTTGTGTGTGCATTGTCTGTGCAGTCACACCAGCCACCGGTTGGTGGATCCTGGGACCTGTGAGGAATGAAAGTGGGCCCGCAGCAGCTGCCTTTGATCTGTCCTTATCTACCCGAAAGGAGCGGGAGGCCCAGGCAGAGCTCCTGGCTCAGGCCCCTCACCCAGCCGGGCCAGGCTCATAATTCATCCTCTTTGGCCTCCTGGCTTTGGAGGGCCTTTGGTGGTGAAGCCACAGTCCTAGCCAGTACCAGGCCCTGGGGATTAGGGTGTGGGGGGCTACTTGCATTCCTGAAGCCCACCTCACCTCCAGTCCCTGTCTGCCCCAGGCTCTCTGGGTGCCAGGCCCAGGACTCAAATGACCCTCTCCCCCCCACCCCCACCAGGGAGGTCAGGTTGCATTTCAGCTGGAGAAATGAGGAAGTAGGATTGTTTCTCCCCAGGAACCTCAGGCCTTCCTCCGAGACAAGCCCTTTCCCATGGCATCCGCCTCACACTGCCCATGAATCAACCCCAGGGCCTGGAGCCAGGAAGCAGCCTCCTTGCTGCCTGGCAGACCTGCCTCCCGCGGCTCCAGGAGAGAAAGCGCCAGAGCTAGCAGCCGTGGACGGGGCCAAGCACCCCAAACAAGACTCACCCAGAGAAGCACCCCAAGGAGGCAGGGTCCTCAAGACCCGTCAGGGAATCCACCCTCTCCCCTGTGCAACCGTAAACTGTCTGATGACAGAGCGAGGCCTGCAGTCCTTGGGTCCCAGAGCTGGGCAAGGTCTTGCAGGGAACCCCCTGGACCCAAGCTGTCTCTCTGCTCAGGATCTAGCTCTTCCACTTGTCCATGGCAGGAGGAGAGCTCGCCTGACCAGAGCTGATCTGGGGCTCGGAATTCCCATCAGCTGCCTGAGATGCCAACCCCACAGTGGGGGTGGTGAAGGGTGGGTTGAGACCCTCAGCCAGCATGGCCCACACCTGCTGGAGACAGTCTGTAAAGCGCTGGCAAGGGCCAGGGAGATGCGGGTAGCTCCCGGTCAAAGGGCTCACTCCCTTGAAGCGCGTCCAGTTAATTTCCTCCTGGGAGGAGACAAACAGGCTGATGACATCAGCGTGGCTCCCCAGGGCTAAAGGCAGGAAGATTGTTCAAAGGCTCCTCTGAACTGGGCTGTGCTCTGGTGCTAGACTGCATGTACCATTAGCTCTCAGCCTCACAGCCTGGAGAGAAGCCACTGTCTCTGTTTTAACCACGAGAAGATAGCCAAGAATAGTTATGGATTTGATGCAGATCTCCTAGCCCTACCTGAGAGCCAGGTAAACCTCACACTCCTTTTCTGCACAGCATCTCACTTTCACACCTTTCCACATCTCCCTGCACCAGTCAGTCATGATTACAAGTATTACAAGATTCAAATATTACAGCACCCACCTTGTACCACGGACGGTGCTGGGAGTTGGAAGCAGGTGCAACTACATTCCTGCTAGAAGAGAAAAAAGCTAAGCAGCTAACGGCAGTAAAGACTGAGCAAGAGTTTTGTCCAGGAGCTGGGGAAGGTGTCTGGAAGAAGGGCATTTTCAGCGAGAACTGAAGGGTGGATAAGTGTTGCCCAAACCAAAAGGAAGCATAGAGACACTTCCCCATTGGCCTGGAGATGCCCAACAGCTGTTGTGAGGGAGTCGACTGCATATAAGAACCACAAACATTCACCTTGAGATAGGTGACATCCGCTCACCTGGAGAGGGTCCACACCCAGTACCCAAGGAAGCAGACCCTTAATAAGGTTAGGATTCAGTTTCTAAACAAGTTCCCCAGTTCCAGTTTCAACCAGCTGGCCCTACCAAGCCCTTTTCACAAGGAAATTCTGGACCCAGTGGCCCCTATGTCCAAGATGAACATTCTCCCTGAGGTCCACCTTCTCTCTCATTCCGCCACCACACACAACCAAGCTGGGCTTGTCTGTCTCCCCTCAGACCAGTGCAAGATTCTCCCTCCTGCCAAGAACATCCGGTTCTCACCCTTCCTTCCATCCGCATCCTGTTCCCTGCTTCCTTTTCAGAGCCAATCACATGCCTTTTGCTCTCAGATCTAATCATAACCCCTTCCTGCTCTTCTCAGGTCTGTATTGGAGAGAGCTGATTGCTGCGTCCCCTGGGCTCTATTGAGAACTAGCTTCTAGATAGGGCTGCCTGGTGAAGACAGGAGAAAGAACAGAAGGGTTCACTGTGTCCTGGCCTCTCTCCTGAGTGGCATCTCCAGCTGAGGCTGGCCCCACTTCACACCGGAGCCCCCATCAAACTTTCCTTGCCAGAATTTAATTTCCCACTAAGTAGTCCTGGCCCTGAACGTCTGGTCCTGCCAGACGGTCCTCTCTTATGATGCCCAAGAGGCGGCTGCTGCTTGTAGAACACCACCCCTCCCATCCTCTGGTTTCAGAACAGGCTCCATGTCACCCTCACTTTGGTTTTATTCTGCAAGTCCGCCATCTTGTAAATGGCTGCCTGCACCACACTCCCTCCAGTGGAGTGTTTCTCACACCTGTTGGTCCTAGGACTCCTCTACATTCCTAAGTATTGTCAGTGATGCAGTGAGCTAGCCTAAGAATGACATAGTTGGTCTTCCTTCTGGTTTCTAGCCCAGAACTCTCAAAAGCGCTGGAATTTCCTGTGATGAGAGTGATAAAGGTATCTTTTGTCATGTGAATGAGGTGACTTTGGAAAGTACCTAGGATGGGGCAGGTTGCCAGTGGAGACAACCATGGAATTAAAGCCAGAACTTGCAACCCCACCACGTTGACCCCTGGGAAGAGAACCCGATTGGAGATTGAGTTTTACCACCAGAGACTAATGATTTAATCAAATATGCTGCTTTTTTGATCAAATCTTATTGACTTTACCATTTGTTTGCAAAGCAATATAGTTTACATATATTTGTAAACATATAGCAATATGTTTACAAAGGAATACATCTTCATATCTCAACTTGTGCACTTAATTCATGCTCCACCAAAGCATTCCCTCCCACCTTCCCCTACACCCCATCCCCACCTCTGGTAACCATCCTATTTTTCAAAGTCTAAGAGTTATCTTTGTTTTGTTTTGCCAGTTGAAGGGGGGAGGGCATTGGTTATTTAAATTCCATTAATGAGAGAACCATCTGGTAATTATCTTTCTGACTCGTTTCATTAGCATAATCACCTCAAGATTCATCCATAATGTCCCCAAAGACACAATTTCATCTTTTTCAATAGCTGAGAATTGTGCCATTGAATATATACTACAGTTTCTTTATCCAATTATCTGTAGATAGGTGTTCAGGTTGATTTTATAGTTTGGCTGTTGTGAAAAGTGCTGCTGTGAACATAGGAATACACAATTCTTTTCATATTAGCATTTTTATATTCTATATTCATGTGTCTCTACAAGAGGTACTGCTGGGTTATAGGGTATTTCCATGTTTCATTTTTTTAAGGGATCTCCAAAATGTTTTCCAAAGAGCCTGTACCAATTTCTAATCCCACCAGTAGTGAGTAAGTGTTCTTTTTTCTCCACACCTTGGTCAACACTGTTTTCAGTTTTTTCAATAGCAGTTACTCTCATAGCCGTGGGCTGATAGCACATTGTGATTTTGAGTGATTATTGAACATTTTTTCAAGTGCTGTGGGCTATCGCTTGTCTTTAGAGAAGTGTCTGTTTAGGTCTTTTGCCTATTTTTGATTGCGTTGTATGTTTTGTTATTGTTGAACTGTATGAGTTTTTCCATATATTTTGGGAACGAACACCTTGGCAGAAAAGTGATGTTCTAATATCTTCTCCCCAAATCTGTAAGTTGCCTTTTTGTTTGTTTGTGATGGTTTCTTTGGCTACATAAAGCTTTTGTTTGGTATAGTCATATTTGTTTAGTTTTGTTTTCTTTGCTGTTGGGGTTGAATATCCAAATACATCTCTGAGATTTGTTGATGTCCAGGAATATATTGCCTGTGTTTTCTTCTATGTATTTTGTGTTTCCACATCTTATATCCAAGTCTTTAATGTTTTTAATTCATTTTTGTGAGTGGAGTTAAATAATCTAGTTTCATTATTTTGTACACACATGTCCATGATCATGATTTTGTAATGAAATCTTGATAAAAATCCAAAAGGGTCTGGAGAGCTTCCAGACTGATGACCACATGGAGACGAGAAAATGAGGCACTTACAGAGGATATGGAAGCCCCAGGCCTTTTCCCCATGTCAAACCCTATGTACGTCTTTTGAGTTACATCCTTTCATAATAAGCTGATGATGTAGTGAATAAAGAGTTTCTGAGTCCTCTGAGCCACTCTAGCAAATTAATTGAAATCAAGGAGTAGGTCATGAGACCCCTGATAAATGCAACTAGTTGGTTAGAAGCACAGATAACTACCTGGGCTTGTGATCAGTGTTAGAGGTGGTATGTTGTAGTTTTGAGTCCTTAGCCTATGAGATCTGACACCATTTCCAGATAGTATTAAAATTGAGTTGAACTCTAGAATGCACAGTTGGTGTGAGAGAATTTCTTGGCTGTGTGGTCAAAGTATGTACACTGGAAACTGGGAGAATTTTATGTTGAGGGTGCTAAGTAGCTGGATTTTATGTACTAGCATTTGTCATAATAAAAATTAAAACAAAATTTTAAATATTCTTTCATTTAAATCAATAGTAAATTCATTACATGCTAATATAAGTATTTTTATTTAAGGTAATTTTACTGAAAGCAAAATAAACCTAAAAGCAGAGTGGTTTTGTTGCATATGTCTTCAAATCTCTTCATCATCTGTATAGTGACAGTTGGATGTTCATATCCGCTGCTGTATTCAGTCAACTGTGAAGTGTTGTTCCAGATGAAGGAAATTCTGTCTTCACACATTTTCAGTTGAAAAAAGGAAGAATATTTTTATATCTTTTCAGATTATTATGGATATTCTTTAATACTATATCAAACCTCAACAAGTGATATAGTTTCCTGCAGGTATCTTGTGGTGTGAAATCTGAAAACATCATCAAAGTTCTTTACTTCTTTTTTGTATTAGTTTTCATTGGGGTAATGTTAGTTGACAATTTTTGGCAACATTGTACAGGATTCACAGGTATCACACCTCTTCACACCTCCACTCCACTCCATTGTACCCCTCTCCTTTACTCCCCATTCCCTCCCTCTGGTAAGCTCAATTCTAGTCAGATTCCTAGGGTTATTTTGGTTTAGTTTTGTCCATTCCTTTGCTTTGTTTCTCTATGTTCCACTCATGAGTGAAATCATATGGTCTTTGTCTCTCCTTGTGATTTCCTTTATTTCTACTCTTAGCTCCCATTTTTCCATGGATACCATTTTATACTATATTATAATGAAATACTTCTTATACTGTTATGCTTTTTATAAACTTATATTTTTTGCTATTGTAATGAAATGTAACAATGAATTGATACCCTCTCTTGCATTTTCAATGAATCTTCTGTATACTACTATTCTTTAATCCCATGCATTGGACATTTAAAAAAGTATTGGTTCCTTGAATCATAATAATCTTTCAAGATTGAGCCCATTTCATAGAATATTAAAAGCCATATTCACAACTCCAATCACATCAGAAAAGTCTTTAAAGATTAGGTAACTTACATTAAGCTTACATTGACAAATATGATTTTCCAAAATATGATTTGGGCGTTAAAGCTGAAATTGTATAATTGGCATCAAACATTATCTGTTATTTTCATTGAAGTGGCAACCTCATTCTCTTAACCTTTTAAGAATATATCTGCAAGCCAGGCATGGTGGCATTTGCTATAATTCAGCTACTTGAGAGGCTGAGGGTAGGAATCACTTGAGTCCATGGGTTCAAGACTACCCCAGGCAAGATAGCAAGACCTAGTCTCTAAAAGAAAAGAAAATATCTGCAGAATAGCCAAGTGTAATAAGTACAGTTTGTCAATCATTTTTAAGTGAAAAAAAAATGAGGTTCCACAAACAGCTAGTTTAGTTCATAACTCAAAGAAATCGCACACAATTTTTCCCAGATGACAGTTTTCACACTTCCGTGTGTGTGCTACAAGTACTTTATGTTTTATGAATGTTTCTATTTCATCCTGTGAAAAAATATTAAGACTCACAAGTTACAATTTAATAAAGTTAATACAGCTTCATCAAAAACATTTTAAGCAAAATGAGCCATTTTTGTTCTGTGAGGGTACCCTGGAGAACACATGACTTCTAGCTTGTTTCCACTGCCGGGTGGATGCTCAGGCATCAGCTAGTAGAGCATGCTGGCTAACTTTGTACATATGAAAGTCCCAGAGACATGGGACCTGGACAAGTAACCTGGCATATGAGACAATGAACATTTGAGAAGAAAAGGAAGCTTGAAGATTAGTGAAGAAGTAACACAGTTTGTTTACACATCCTCCTGGAGCATATCTGGTAATAAGGACCTCTTCTACTCTTTATTTATAGGGAGGATAGTTTTTCACATGGGGACTCATCTCCAGTTTGCAAGAACAAAGGAGTGTTAGTCCTGTCTGTTTCCTAGGCAACTTTGTCCCTAAATATCCAATAAGCCAAGGTGGAACATGCAGTGCCTACTATGTGCCAGTACTTGCCAAGATACTTGGGATCCTTCACTGTATAAAACAACAGGACAATAATATCAATGCCACAAGACAACAGAATAAAAACTAAAATAGCTGCCACTTGGAAATCATCTAATGATAAGAGAGATTAATTAAGTAACCAGAGCTTGTTGATCTTTTACCAACAGATATGGTCCTAAGCATCTTATTTACACTATTTCACTGAATTCTTACAACACACCTAAAAAGTAAATTCTCATTTACTTTGATGAAGTGGGTGGAGAAAGACCACTTAGCTTATATAACTTTAAAACCTGTGTTGATAGTCACTGTTATGCATCTTGGCTTCCTAACTTAAAACATTTCTCTCTTGAAGCCCCAGCCAGGTGATTTTTTTTTTTTTTTTTTTTTTTTTTAGACTAGGTCTCGCTATTTTTGCCCATGGAACCATAGGCTCTCGTTGCCTGGGGTACCACAGAATCAAGCAATCCCCAGCCTCAGCTTCCCAGGTAGCTGGGATTACAGGCACACACTACCATGCCCAGCTATTTTTTTGGAACTAGGTCTTGCTACGGGCTGCAGGTGAGAATCTAACCATGATCCCTAGTCCCGGCCGCTTCATAGGCTGAAGCTTACAGGCACGAGCCACCGTGCCTGGCCGTAGCCAGGTGATTTTTACCCACCTTCTGCCTCTGTGGATCTCCTGGGGTTAAAATAAGTGGTTGTAGAACCTCAGGGGACTTCCCTCCACCGTGGATTCCTGGTTCTCAAGAAATATTGAAGTATGGCACCTATGCGCTGCCCAGTGCTAAATCACCAGAGCCTGAGAGATACTTGGCCTTGATCATTCATTCACAGGTTGTGAGGTACCAGATACTGTCCTAAGTGCTGGGGCACAGTTAGGTAAACAAACTAGCCTCTACCCTCATTTCATTCACATCAAGGAGGTAAATGAGGTGTCATAGAAAAGAACAAATTGAATGACATGCATATGGAGATTCTCTGCGGATGCAAATTCTGAAGTAACTGGAGTTCACATGAGGCTATTTAGTCTGAGCAAAGAAATTCTGGGGAGATGGGCTGTTCCATCAGTAAGGTTACTTCTGGCAATACCGCTAATTCCAGATAAGACACAAGCTTCCAATTCTGGATAAGAATATCTCTGATTCTGGAGAGATTCTAGATAAGAAAACTATCGGGAGTAGTAAAAATTTCTCTTGAGCTGATAGGGCCTCATCATTCACATGCCAAAGTGACACATCTTAGGGAGGCCTGTCCTTCTTCACTGGTGATCAGGTTGCAAATTAATCACCACAAAGCAGCACCATGGGCAGCTAAGGCAGTTATAGGACACCTGTCTTTCCATGTCATCCTCTCCTGGGCTAAGATGTAGGAACTGGCAGCTGGGGAGCACAGAGGTGAGGTATAGAGGGTTGGAAGAGAGGGGGGGAAAGAAGGAAGAGAAAAACATGAGAAAGGGGCTTGCCTTGGTTACCTGAGTCCTGGACTCTGGCTTTCCTGGTGCTCAGCTGAAGTTTGCCCCTTCTATGCCCTGGCCTTCTTCAGGAGGCTTGCTTCCTGAGCTGGTGAGCCTGGGAGTCTGTCAGTTGCCTCAGAGGCCTGGGCCGGGATCCAAGGAGGCTTCTGAGGGAGCGAGGTGGAGGCCTGGGAATGACAGCCAAACATAAACCCACCAGATGCCCCAAGAGGACCTGGTTGGGATCATTGTTTGTTTCTGCTGAAAGAGTGAAAACACAATGGCATTTTCCTGAAAATCATGCGGGGGAGGGGGGGCTGAGGCAGCTGTCATTTTGAGAGGACTGTGCATGAGAGCCTCCAGGTCTGCTCCTGCTCTCCTGGGCCTGCCTGTCAATGAGCTCTGGGGAAAAAATGGGGCCCCAGGGAGTGTGAGTCACCACTGCGTGACAGCCACAGCCACAGGGAAAGCTGAGAGCGCAGACACACACTGAGGAGGCAGATACAGAGCTGACCTGGGGCGGAGGGCAGGGGGAGGGTGCAGGGGGGCAGGCAGCCAGGAGATTCTCTGGCCTTTATTCTACCCTGTGTCTCACTCCACCTCTACCACACACACACACACACACACACACACACACACACAATGTCCAAATCAAAACTTTAGGCCTGGATGGGAATAATTTTCTCATTCATTCACTATCAGAAAATGTTCATTGAAATGCCTGTGGTAACATTAACAGAAATTGAAAAAGAAAAGAACATGATTCTTCTTTACAGTGATCACATTCTCCTGAAGCAGATGAAAAGAGCAGAGTGTGGGGCACACAGAGCATTTAGCAGGAGTGTCAGTACGGGAGTGTGCAGGTCTCACATAAGATCTCCTGAGCAAGCCAGGCACAGCGGCACATGCCTGTAATCCCAGTGCTGGGAGGCTGAGACCAGGGATTGCTTGAGTCCATGGATTCAAGACTACCCTGGGCAACATAGCGAGACCTAGTCTCTAAAAAAATAGCCAAGCATGGTGGCACACACCTGTAATCCCAGCTACCTGGGAGGCTGAAGCTGGGGATCATTTGAGTCCAGTTACCTCAGGCAACATAGTGAGGCCCCGTTTCTAAAAAAAATAGTCCTGAGCATGCAGAGATCTGAGCACTACAGCCTCAAGCTTTCTGGAAGGACCTGCCAGGTATGGGACCTGTGAGGCGCCCTTCCAGAGAACAGCAACAGGATCAGTGTGTCCGCAAGAATGATGAGAAAGCATGACCACCTCCTCACTCCAGCAGCGTAGCTTGTTTTCCCATTTGATTTTTCACCAAAGCTTCAACATCTCTACTTGCCAAGCTTGCAAGTGACAAGAAATCCCACGTCCTTTATTTTCACATCTATCTCATTCTCCGATGTGGGGGTAGAAGTTGGCGAAGAGTATCAGATGCTTCAAATGTAGTAGAAAGTCATCAAAGAGAAGTAGGGTGATCTAGTGACCCGGTTTAGCACTGGGAAATCCTTTGGACTTGATTAAATGGGACCGGTTGGTCAGCCTAGAAGACAGGAGAAAGCCAGGGATCTGGCTAAGGCCTCCATTAGTCTCATTGGGGAGGTGAGAGTGGGCTGCAGGTGGACAGAGAGAGGGTGTATCTATAGATTGGGGTACTTTTTTTTTTTAAAAGACTAGGTCTCGCTCTGTTGCCCAGGGTAGTCCCAAACCCACAAACTCAAGTGATCCCTAGTCCCAGCCTCCCAAGGCTGGAATTACAGGCATGCACCACCACGCCCAGCAATTGGGGGGGACTCTTGTTCTCTCCCTTTGAACACATGGAACCACCAGATCCACAGCCCCACTGTGGCCCCATCTGCTGGCCCCTGGGCAGCAGCATCTCCACACCACTCTGGCCGTGCTGTAGTTCCTCCTTACCTCTCAGTGACCCCCCCCAACCGGGGACCCGCTGGGGTTCTATGCCCCC
>PVHY01030880.1:0-13067 GCA_004024945.1 Uropsilus gracilis
CTCTAGGTGGTGATCCTAATAAGGACCCTTGTCGGAGTCCCTTAGTGAGGGATGGACCATTTGGCTGGCTCCAGGTCAGGTTTCATCCCTCAATACCACCTGGCCACCCTGCCCCCATCAGCTGGTGCATCTCAGCTCTTTCTAATGTTGGCACTCAGAGTCATCAAACGGAGTCCATTCAGCTATTTGCCATGTGGCCTCCTGGCTCCAAAGTGGCCCAGATCACCTAGGAAAGGCAAGCTCCTGATCTTAAGGAACTAACAGTACAGGGTTGAGTTTGGTAACTGGTTCTCAGAGGCTTTGAAGAGGAAGAGCTGGTGGGAGGGTTCATGGATGAATCTGGATTATATTCGAATTTTGGGATTCTAGCCGGGGAAATAGAGTGACAGTGCACCCCAAGCACAGGGAGGGGAGGAGGGGGAAGGGCAGAACAGGAAGGAAGGAGTCCAGTTTGAGCAGCAGACGCTACTTGTGCGTGGGGGCATGCAGGAGACTGGCAGAGAGTCCAGTTGGCTCTTGTCTTGTGAGGTTTGGCATCACTTTTGGGGCAGGAGTGGGTGTGATTGTCTATGTTCGTACACAGAAAGGGAATTGAGTTGACTTCTGAGAAGCCCTAGAACTGTGCTGCGTACAGATCTGACAGAAGTAAAAGGAGACAGGCATGGAAGGGTGGAGGGCAGCTGGTCATTTCCCTTTCCTATGCCACCCTCGTTTCAATCCGTGACAGTCGTACCCATTTAAATGATCCACTTCATTAAAATCAATATATTCAAATGATTACATTTCAATGTGCAATTGATATTAACTATTAGGAATGTTTTCTCATACTAAATCCTCAAACGCTGATGTGCGTTTTAGGCTGATAGTTACCTTTGCATGTGAACCAGCCTGAATGCAAATGCTTCCATAGGTCCATGTGCTCAGAAGCTACCATATTGGTCAAGGCACCATTCTAAAAAGAGTGCCTGGTCCCTAGCTGTAGGCACTCAACAAGTGAATGAGAGGATGATGAAAAGTACTGTCCCTGAAATACTGACGATACCCCTGCTTTTTGGTCTCCATGGCAATTTCCAGCTGCTGAAAATGAAAGATTGTGATAAACTATTGAGAGACTAGGAGAGGCAGTCATTCATTGTTTATTCATTTTCAGCTTCCCCCTTGTCTTTTGAGAATCATTCTCCTACCTCCTTCCAAAGTTCTTGGTCTTTTAGCCAAGGGACTGTGGAGATGAGCAGGTAAAGTGAAGCTGCAGCTCGGGCTTCATTCACAGAACATCTTCTATTAGCTGGAGCCCAGAGAAGCAGAGAAGCTTGCCTAAGGTGCCAGGCTGGGCTATTGCTCCTTACTATCGCTCCTTTTCGCTCCTTGCTATCGGCCCAACACCTGCATCCATACCTGGCACAGAGACTTAATAAGTATTTATCCCATGAACTCGGGTTCTCTGCTTCAGTCTCCCCCAGGTCACCTCACTGTGAATTTCCCATGAAGCCTCTGAGAAGGCAACAGAGCCTTAGACCTGTCTGGGCTGAACATGTGCACTCACTGAGAGAAAGGGACAGGCTCACACTCGTTTTCTCCCCTCCCCCTAATCCTTGTCCTTTGCCATTTGAAAAGTGTTTCACAAACTTACCCTCCTACCACCTGTACTATTATTTACATAGTATTTTTAACTTAAGTCAATTCGCTTTTCTTTTTTACTTTAAGCTATTTTGCAAAGAAACTCTCCACCACTACCATACATGGAAAAACCAGTATTATTGGCCACATATAGATAGCAACCATAAAAATAAACACATTGAAAACAAAACAATGTTATTCAGTTTGAGGTGGATACTGTTGCTACCTGGATTTATGCACTCCCCTTAATTAACAAAAAGTGACCCTTGAAGAAAATGATGAAGACCAGTCAGATCTACCCTGAGGCTTTCTTCATTAAGTCATTGGTAGGAATGGACTATTTTTAAGCAATATAATAAATTGCAATTTATATGTGAAAAGTGTACACACCATGAATTTGGTACGAGGTCACCAATCAACCATCCCATATAACTAGCATCTAGGTGAAGAAAGAGAAAGTTTCATTAACTGCACTCCAAGCCCTCTTCACGTTCCCCTTCCACTTATTTCTTCCGCTGAGGGCATCTATTTTTCTGATTTCTTTTGACCTCTGGTTTCTTTGGCACAGCCTGGTGCTTGAGAAATTCACCCATATTGCTGCATGTGGTTGTTGATTTCTTCTCCTTGTGGGGTAGCCCAACATGGCCATCCGTGTGGCCATCCCCACTTCATCCATTCTTCTGTGGGTGGGTATTTGGATACTTCCCAGTTTTTGACTACTCTGATCCCAGCTCTGAACTTCCCAAGACATGTCAGTCATTGAAATTGTTTCTGTCAGGTCAATACCTACACAGGGAATTTCTGGGTCTCAGATATCCATTCCAACAGTCAGCTTTAGTAAACAGAAAAAAGTCAGAAAAAAAAACTGCCCAGTAAATGTACATGTCTACACTCTATTTGCAATTCCACTTGCTCAGTTTCCTTGCCAACACTTGGTATTACCCATCTTTCTCAACACACCTGTTCTGGCTGATGTGTTGTTGCATCTCATGGTGGTTTTATTTTTTCAGTATGTTGATGTCTGGCAAAGTTGAGCATCTTTTTAGATCCTAGAATAGGAAGGATTTTAAGAAGGGAATCATATCATATCATGCTAATTGACATCATGTCCATGCATCATGACAAAACTGAATGATATCTAAAATCATCCTCCAGGGGTTGCAGACCTTTTCATGTGAAGGAGCTTTCTGTTTTACTTTTTGCTGTTTCAAGAGGAAGAAAGAGGCATGAAAGAATAGGAGCAGGGCTTTTAGCTCTGCTTTCCACCCAGACCATGGGGAAAATAAAAAACAGCTCCACCTTCTTGGTTAGACCCTGGAACAAAGTATGCGGACGTGAGATCCTCTGGTTCAGCTCACCCCATTCTTTGGTTGCAGACTCCATCATGGAAATCTAATGTGCATCCCTGTGGGAAAGACGGAAAATGGGAAATGTGCCCAAGGTCACGAAGAGGTCAGGGTTGCATGCTTTGTGCTGGTTTCCTGACCAGCCATCGGCTCTAACCACCAGCATCGTTGCCTTCAGAACATCCTAACCAAATGCTCCTTCCCAGGTGCTAGCCTAGACTTCTGTATAGCCTTGCTTCTAGAAGTTGCTGGATTAGGCTAATGGCTGGTTCTAAAGCAACCAAATGGAAAGGACACAGAGAGAGAGAGAGAGAGAGAGAGAGAGAGAGAGAGAGAGAGAGAGAGAGAGAGAGAGAGAGAGAGAGAGAGAGAATTAGAATCTAAATGTGAGCACCAGAGATGGACAGAGGAATTAAGAATGAACCAACAGGGCTATTTGGATTTATGTCAATTCACAGGCTATGCCATTTGGGTTGTTACTTAACCTCTCTGAACCTCAGTTTCCTTATCTGCAACAAGCTGCGTATAAATAAAGCAACCGAGGTAAAGTTCTTCACACTTTGCCCAGCAGGCAACCTTCAACCACAAGTAGTATGTGGCTGTTGCAACGATTAAGTTGCCCCAAATCGAGAAGGTATTGTGAGTCTGGAAAGTGAAGGAGATACATGTATTAATCACAATTACACTTTATTAAGGACCATGTACATACGGTGCCCTGACACTGAGCTCGTAGACAGGGTGTCACATTGAGGCAGGAGCCACACCTTCCACCCTGGCAGGGATCTCCTATGCCAATGAGGTGCAACACTTAACTAAAGAGTAAGAGCATGTGTGAAATGGCTAAAGTGGGTGTCTGGGGACATGATGTGTGTGTATCTTGTTTTATTAAGATTAACAGCTCTGTGGGTTGTTCACAGACACAGGTTAGCATAGGTGAAGGAGGTAATGGGGAATTTGGCTCTCTTCCCAGAGTGGGATAACTGTCCATCATGACCAAAGATGAAGTCTCTTTGGTTTATCTGTGAGCAGTTGTGATATTATTTTTACCCCCAGACCTTGGGGAAGGGCCCACATCCTTTGGCACAGTGCAGGAGTGGAGAGTAAGGCTGAAAGTTCCTCGGTGTGAGGTCAGGTATAGTCCACATCCCTTCTTCTAATAAAGCTGGGGAGGTCTTTGCAAGAGGAGGAGTTTTCCAAGCTTGGTGGGGAGGGTAGAAGTGAGACCCCAAATATAGTGTGGCAGGAAGGGAATATGTGGGTGCATAGGGTTTCCAGACGGTGCCATAAAGAATAACAAGAAAGCTTCATATCACAGTGACTCTCAGAGGCCTGGAAACTAGTGGTAGGATCCAGAACCGTACCTCTGATATTAATAGGAAGTTTAGTGGATCCGGGTGGCCATAGCAAGAGGTGGTGGTGTCCAGCAGAAAGAGGGAGGAAGGAACACAACAGAGAGTGCTAAGACTATGCAAACACTTCAGGTGTTCGTTCACTTAATTCTCCTCAGTGTCAAGTAGGGTCCACTGAGGCTAAGTGATCTGGCCATCATGGCCATCCAGCCAGTTGATAATAGACCCAGATAGCCAACCACGATTCCAGGAAACCACAGCTCTGAGTCAAGGTGTGCAACCATAGTTGTCCACAGTGACCACAACAACCCACACAGTTGTCACCCCACCCTGGCTGTCTCCCTCTCTGAACACATGTGACTAGAGCTCCAGTGTCAGACAGCCATTTGCATCATCTCTCGTGGTTCTGCGGATTGACAGGCGTCAGCTGGGTAATGATTGTGGGGTTGTCCTAGACCATGTCTGGGGCTCAGATCCCCCCGACACTTGACCAGCAGGACACCCCAGAGCATTGCCCATTGCCCTGGTAGCTGCCGGACTGAGCACGCTGGTCCCCACCAGCACCTCCCCTGACTTCTCCGAGGCTTCTCCAAGCCTGGTGTCTGGGTTTTCAGAGGGGATGTCCCCAGAGGCCAGGTGAAAGCACTCCTCGCACCAGAGGCTGCCCGACAACACCCATTCTATGGGTCAGTCACGTGTCAGTCACGCGGACTGGCCAGTCTTCCAGGGAGAGGAGAAGCAAGGGCTTGTGGGAGAAGACACTGGTGGCTACCTGGGGTCACCCATGGGACTGCCCCTCCTCCCTGCCTGGAACATGTGCGTGTAAGTCAGGCTCCACAGTAGCCTTCCCCGCCCCCTAGGACTACCCACCGCCATGCTCTGGACCCTGAATGAATCAGATGGACCCCCTCCCTTCCCTCCCTCCCAGCCTCTGAGGTTCCTGCTTTCACAAGGAACACTAACCCCAAGCCTGGGGTAGAGGTGCTGCCCATTAAACAAACTCCCCTTCCCCTCTGGGAGCTTGTGGAAGCCAAGGAACCGTGGAAGTCCTTGACCAGGTCCCTGGCTGGGACCCAGGGCCTCTGAAGGTCGCAGGGGGTACTGAGCAAAGTGTCCCTCAGCTGGGATTCTTTAGCTCAGAGGTTGACACACTTCCCAGTCATGGCAAACATTCTAGGCATTAACAGGTCTCCGCTGCAACCGCCCACCTACACCAGAGCCTCCCAAACCACCAAGGACCACATTCAAACAAACGGCAGGGCTGCGTGCCCGTGAGGTTTTATTCCCCCAAATAGCGGGAAGCCAGCAGGGACCTGAGGACCACAGTGTGCTGACCCTTGCTTCGAGGCCTCCTTCATCACAAGGAGCAGGCTTCCAAGACCGTCCGGCCCAGGAGCTCAGCAGACCGTGGGCTGTTCTCCTCACCCTGATCCAGCCGCCCGCCTCCGCAGTGGGCTTACCACAAACTTGGGAGCCCCCGGACGCCTGCCCAAAAGGCAGCTGCATCATTGTCACATTCTTTGCAAGGGTCCCTCTGTGTCCCTACTCTGTGTCCCCACTCTGTGTCCCCACTGTGTCCTCCCGCAAGCTCGCAGTGAGGTCAAGGTCACCAGAAAACAGTCTCCCTCCAGGAATTGACCCAGACTCTGCAAACCCTTTCTGACTTCTAGGATGAGGCTTGGGGCTAGACAGGGAGCCAGCCAGGATTCCCCAAGACTTCTGAGAGGAGGAAGTCAGGTCAGGTGGCAAGGGGAGGCCAGGATCTGAGTGGAAGAGTGGGGTTTCCCCACCGGAAAGCTCTCACCATCTGTGAAAAATGGGAGTGGGGCTGCGGCCTCACTTAGATGTGCCCCCCCCCGACCGCCCCCCACCCCCCCAGCCATCCCTACCAGGAACAAGGCTACAGCTTGGCCACACTTTATCTGGAATCATGAAACAACCCCTTCGGGCCCTAGCAAACAGCAGCTCATCATGCTCCGTCCCACTGCAGAGCTCCTGAAACACAGCAGGCCTCTCACCCCTAAATCTGCCGGCACACTGGCCCCTCTCCCTGCTCAGCGTACCCCAGCTGCCCCACCCCTGAGCTTAACTGGGAGAAAGGTTGCACACACTTCCCACCTTAGACCCCTCTGGACTCTGACAGATTTTTCCTTTCGAGTCTTCAGATTAGCTTTTCCCCTTGTGTACTTGGTTTTCTGTCTCCCGATTCCATTCTCTGGGGTCTCTCTCTCTCTCTCCCTCCCCAGTTTGTTCAATGGCCCTCAACCACACAATGCTGTCTGAGCAAACGTGTTCAAACCCCCATCCCCCAGCCCTGCTATCTCATCTCCCCATCACCCCCACCCTCACCTCTCTTGGAGGCCACTGACGGGGGAAAAGTCAGCAAAACTAAACAAACAGAGGCTAGGAAGGGACCCAGCCAGTTTTTCTGAGGCCCTGATCATGTGAGATGGCCAGCTCACTGGCTGAGCTCAGTTCTGCCACCCCCACCCCCACCCCCAGTCTCAACACAAAAAGCTGAGGCCTTCTAGGGATGAAACCCAAGTCCACTGCAGAGGGTGTCACGACCCCATGGGCTGGCAGGATCTGGGTGTCCAGCTGAGTACACAGACCTCTCTCCACCCCAGCCTCTCACCCTCTCCCTCAAGGGAACACTCTGGCTCCCTTTCCAGGAAACCTGTGGCCTCAGCAGAGAGTGGGGGGGAGCAAGACATCGCTGTGAACACATTTGGTCTCTTACAAAACTGCTGCTGGATGGTGGTGAAAAATGAGTTGGAAGGCGCCCTCGTGCTGCCTCAGGCGCTTGTGGGCTGTGCACATCCGTGCAGCTGAGGCTGGGTTTCTCTGTCCGGAGGGCTGCTGATGCCTTCTCCAATCAGGGGTCTGCTGTGAGACTGTAACTACTCAACAGAGATCAGGGGGAAGGGAGGGAGATTTGAGTGTGGGAGGAAATGATGAAATCTTCCAGTTTGGAAACTAAACCATGGGTTGGGGGAAGAATCTGTCTTGGGGGCAAGAGCAGAACGTTCCAGATTCCTGGCCAGTGTGAAGAGAGCGAAGTTTGCTATGGCACAAAGTCTCCGTAATGGGCTCTTGCCTGGTTTCCTGGTAGCGCACCTTCCTGCAGGTGAGACAGCCCTCCAGACACACAGGATCAGAGCCTTGGGTTTCCTTAAGCGTCTTCCATCTCCCCCACAACCCTGGGAACTTCCTGAGGGCAGAGACTAATCTTTAATTCCTGTTACCCTCTGCACTCCACACCCCTCCCACCTCCCTTCATCCATCTTAGACTGTAGACCAGGATTGCCACACTCTTCTTACGGGATTCCTCTTGGCACTAGTGGAAGAATTTCAGCATGAAGACAGGAAGCTCCTTCCTAGGTCAAGGTCACTGGATGAATCTGTGGTTACACCATCAAGAACGGGATGTCCCGGCCCTTCACCTTCTCATCCCAGGCGCACAATAAATCCTCAAGGACCCCAGGCTGTGGTTACAGACCTGACCCTGAGCAGGTCCCAGACATTAGTCCTTCAGAACGTACCTTTCATGTTTGCTTCCTCTTTGAAGCACCCAGATTATTTTCTTACGATCAATCAACTCACGGGTTTTCTTCAGATAAAACACCGCCAGCAATACCATGTCAGACAGCTGGTTTAATGTACCCCTTTCCTATTATACGGGGAAACAGCATTCATAAATTATCAAATAAAAGACGGTCATTTCTGGGAACACGACGTTGAAAATATGGGATGAATTTTAACCTTCAGTGCAGGTTAAGGAGTTCAGGAGGCAAGTCTATGAAACTCTGTCCTCTCATCTCTGGAACGGAGATTGCAGTGCCTGCTGGGACTTCATGGAGAATCCAGCCCACGGGAAAAGTGATGGCAGTTCAAGTGGGAAGGGGGTTTTCAGAGGCAAGCGTGATTAGTCGATTGGCGTAAAATTCCACAGGCCGGGGAATTGTTCAAAGTATATGTTGCTAAGAGGAAAGCGAGCATGCTGCACAGGAACCCTGGATCAAAAACCGTGAAGGAGACAGGACAGAAATAGTAAAGAAATGTACAGGCTATGAAAAGAAACAATGCACACCCACATGGAAAACACAAAGGAAAGCATCTATGGGGATTGGAATCCTGACTAATTCTATGGACTCGTGAATGTAGAGGGACAGAGTCTCGGGGTGAATTGTGTGGGGAGCCCTGTTGCAGAACAGTGAGCTGGGACACTCTTTCTGGGTTCTGATGGGGTTTTTTGGGGTTCTGATGGTGTTTGGGTTCTGATGGGGTTTCAGGAAGCCTGGCTTCCTTTCCTTCATCTCACCTCCACGTTCCCCTTGGCTTTCAGCAAGGACAGCAGGTGTCTCTTGAGAAATGTGTGGCATGGGGGAGGGCAGATCCAGCAAGGTGTTCCGGAGGGTCAGCCAGCATTCAGGGTCCCCTGCAGCTCTGAGACAGCCCCCCCACTTGCCTCATCACATCCACAGTCTTGCTGGTACGTGTCCTTCCGCTGAAAAGCTTTCAGACTGCCGCCCCCGGTGGAACTTGTCTCCCTCACTTTCTGGAAAGAGTTTCTCTCAGCTCAGCCACTCTCACGGTGCGACTATTTCTATCTCTTATTGAGGCTCCACTCTGTCACACTGTGCCTTATCTCGGGCTGGTCGTGCTCTCCGCATCTTCTGCCCCCTTTTCTCCATCATGGTTGTCTGCAGTAGGGATAGCATTTTTCATCCCCACAGGCAGGTAGAAGCCTTTTCCTGTGACCCAGCCTTCTCCTTCTGTGCAGTAGCGACCTGGTGACTCTGCTGTGTGACAGATAACGTTCATCAGGGGCTTGGGGGTGAGGCGGAAGGGGAGGCTGATAGTCGCCATAAGCCCCCACCATGCAAACACATCCCCACTCACCATGCACACACACATACATACTCCTAGACACACATAATGCACACTCAACACACACACACACACAGCCTGGTGGAGGTTGCAGCACTGAGCACCTTGCCAAGGCTTTGCAAATTGTACCCCTTTCCCAGGAGCCAGAATGGAGAATCAGCAATTATTTCCAATCCCATCTTCCTAAAGAGTAAACTTCCAGGGGGCTAAGCCAAGTCAGGGATTCGAGATCTTGCTCCTCCTGCAGACCTGGGGCCCTTCAGTAGGGAGGGGGCATTGTCACCCTGTCACCAAGGACTATGTAACTTGAGGCAACCAGAACCAGCAAGACACACGTTAGAGGCAGTTACTTGGGGGTCCCAATACCAGCTCTGCCAGCTGTCACTTCAGGTGACCTCTCACAAGTCACCAAACTGCTTGGCACCTCCATTTCCACATCTGCAAAGGGGTATCGAGCCCCAACTCCTGGGGATCCTGTGGAAGGGAGCGGAGTTGACCTAGAATGCCCCTGGCTGGCTCTGCTGAACCTTGGCGGTGGCAGCTGGACCTTCACTGGCCCCTCAACTGTCTTCTGACAGCGGAAGCTCCAGAACATGCCTCATGGCCACCAGCAGCACCCCGGGGTGCCTGCCTGCAGGCCCGACTGCCCTATGTGGTTCTGGCTTCTGGAACAGGGCCTGCTCTCTAGGGGAAAATATGTTTTTTGACCAGTCTTTGATCCTCTAGCGTCAATATTTGCTGAGATAAGCACGGTGCCATGGAGCCAGCAGGCGTGTGTATGAGCTAGCCCCCCCACCCCCCTGGGGTTCTGGTCCCTCCTGGCCCACAGCGGGCGAGAGGGCGGGTGTGTGTAGTTCTCAGGCCACAGGGCTGGAACTCTCTGCAACCTTCCAGAAGGTCAGCAGCCTGGACTCCCTCCCCCATCCCAAGCCTGGCCTGGCTTTTCCAGGCCCACCCTGGTTTGTGAGTTCCTGAAGGGGGCATTTTATACACAACGAAGATTTCCTGTTTCTGCTTCACATAAACTTGCCTGGAGATATTTTCCAACTAATCTGAAGGTCTTATTTCAAATGATTTGGCTTAAAATATAGGTTTGCGGGGATATGAGTATGCAGAATCACCTTTGAAGTGGCCTGGGGGAGGGGAAGGGTACCCCAACTCTGGGTGGGCAGCCATTCTCGCAGGCAGCTACACATGGGACATCGCGAGAGGCCAGAGACGCCGGCCTGAGAGACAGGCCGCACGTATTAAGCCGTGGAAGACAGAGAAAACATACTTGGTTTGAAATGAGCACCCAAACCCAAAGTCATGAGGACATGCAGTTAAGAGTCATAATTGAGCTGCTTCTCATGTGGGCGATTCTATATAATTATAAGGGAGTAGGGGCTGGGCTGTTTGATTTAACCCTGTTTAATGGTTTTCTGGAGAAACACCAGGGAGGCTGGCTGGCAAGTCATAATAATAACAAGAGAGGAGGAGAAGAAAGAAAGAGGAGAATGAGGAAGTAGGAAGAGGAGGAAAAAGAAAGAGAAGGAGAAAGGAGGAAAGTTAGGGCATAATCAGGAGGTCCCCGGATAGCAGGCTTTCAGCAAGGTAGGCTGCAACACTGATTGCATTTAAAGGTCCTGCTGAACTCTCACCACAGCCCTACAAAGCCCTTCTTATCACCCCCCCCTTTGAGATAAGGAAAACCAGCCTGGAGAACTTAAAAGCTTCACCCAAGGTCTAGAACTTACGGAAAGCAAGCCCCAAATGAGCCTTGGATGACCTTGACTAAGAACTTCCAGCTGACCTATTTCTGGTGGATTCTTTATTCTGTACCTCCATGACCATGTCCTTGATGACTTGTTTCCCCCCTTCGAGACCGCAGGGTCCTTTTATCCTTGACCTGGGCACAGGCAAGACCCCAAGGTAAGCTGCTGGAATGAGTCAAGCTGTGAGTCTGTTGTCCTCACTGGCCAAGCAAGGGTCTGAGATGGCCTGCGACTTGCACAGGGGATGTTAGAGGCATTACAGCCTTTCGGCACGCCTGCCATGTACCAGGCAGTTTTCCTTGGTGGAGGTGGATCAGTGAACAAAGCAGGGACTTCTCTTTGGTCTGGTGACACTTACCTAGGGAGGGAGCCGCGCCATAGGAGCTTCCTTCTCTGTCAGTCCAGCTAAGAAAACCCCAACCAGCTCAAAGCCAGACAGGATGTTTTTTCAGCACAAATTTGATCAACTCATAACCCTACTCAAAACCTTTCCATGGCTCCCCTTTGTTCTCGGGATTAAGACCCACTGTCTTAAGACCCACTTGCCTTCCAGGTCCTGCTTGGGGTGCCTGGCCCTCTTTTGCTCATCTCACACCAAGTACTCTCTTGTTATCCGGTTAGCTCTCCCATCCCTTCCCTGCATGCCAGCCAGCTGACCCTCAGCTGTCTGACCTGTCATCAATCAGCATGTCCTAGAAGGCCAGTTCTTCCTTCCTTGGGGGCTTCTGGTCTGAGTCCCCCAAGCCCAGGACCTCCCCACAGCTCTCCTCACAGTCTCACCCCCACCGTTAGCTGTGCACGTTTCTGGTGAGCATCTGTCTCCCACCCTGGATAGCCATCTGTGCTGGCAGTATCCACCTTCCACCACGTGTCTGCAGCCAACCAACTAGGACCTGGCCCAGCACGGGTTTGTCTGGGGGAGAGAATCAAGTGTAGGCCAGGAGGCATGGGGATGAAAGAATTCACCAGAGATAGGGTAGCGAACAGGAGGATTTATTGAAATACGCTGCAGCTGCTAATGGAAACAGCAGGTAAGAAAGGAGACGTCTGGGACCAGGTATGGTGGCACATACCTGTAGGCCTAGGAAGCTGCAGCCAGGTTCAGGAATATGGTTTGAGTCCCACTCAGGGCGACGAAGTGAGACCTAGTCCCAAAAATATAGCTGGGCGTAGTGGCGCGTGCCTGTAATCCCAGCTACCTGGGAAGCTGAGGCTGGGGATGGCTTGAGTCCGTGGTACCCTGGGCAACGTGAGCCTGCGGTTCCACAGGCAAAAATAGCGAGACCTAGTCTCAAAAAAAAAAAAAGTCTGCTGCCCACCAGGGGCCTGAGACTCTGTTTATACTCCAATAGATTGGTCATGGTGACTAATCTTGGGTGGTCCTAACTAATGATCAGAATCTGTATAAAGGATTGTTGGTTATGGCCCTTTTCTCAAGGTGGTCCCATCCACTCCCTTTATCCACTCAAGCCTGCCTGCTGGGCAAGCAAAGAGGGCTTAGTTTTTAAGTTTAGCAATCATATCATGACAAATCTGCTCAATGAATGACTTTCACACCACTGCTCCCAGCACCCCATCCTCCCCAAGATCTCTCATCTGATCTGTGCAAATCTTCCTTCCCTAAAAGAGGAGAGGCCAGGGAATTGAGATCCTCAAGCAAGGTGCCCGGGTGACCTGAACCTCAAGTCTGGACCTGTGGGCCCAGGACCTAGGGGCATAGACAGGGACAACGGAAGCATGTTGGCCCTCTAACTGCCCTGGTCGCATGTGATCACTGTGAAATCGGGTAATAAAACGAACAAAACGGGGTACTTAATTAAACTAACAAGCAGGAGCAGCTACCCTTTAAACCCAGCTACTCATCAGGTTCATTCCAGCCCACGTGTGAGCAGTAGCAAGACTACACTAACCTTAGAAAGAGGCAAAAGCAAATTTATTCATTAAAAGACAAAATAAACAAAAGTCACTGAGTTTACAACGGACCCCTTTGATTGTCTTACCAGCCAGTCCAGTCTCTAGTCCAAAACTCTGCACATGGGTCCTTAACCACATGTGTTCACAAAATGGCAGCTGTCCCACCTTCAAGCCAGATGAAGAAACCACGATGGCAT
>PVHY01030881.1:0-13065 GCA_004024945.1 Uropsilus gracilis
AAAAACAAAAACCATGGGCACACCTAAAAGAAATCACATTAGCAGAAACAAGTTAAAAAGATAAAGACAGACACCAAATGGTTACAACTCGGGGTGGGGGGGCGGGACAGAGGGGGAATGGTCAGGGAGGGTGGGGGGGGTGAATCCTGGTATTACAAAGATATGAAATGTATATATATATATATAAACTATTTGATTATAAAAAATTTTTAAAAATAATAATAATAAAAAATAAATAAATAAAAATATAAATAAATAAATTTAAAAAAAAAGAAAGAAAAACTTTAAAACACAGTTTAAACTTTCCACTCGTGCGTTCTTACCACCATCCCCAGCCTTCTCAGCCAAAATACCAAACCAATGCAAGACTATCAGTGCAGTGTAGACTAATTTATTTCTAACAAAGTGATTTCTAATTATCCTATTAACTACAAAAGAAACATGTAAGACTCAGAATACTTTAACACTGTCCAAAACCTTTCTCAGTATTGTCCAAAGTCCTTTCCCAGATTGCCCCAAAATCCTCAGTCTCTCAGTCCTGATCATCTCACCAATGTCCAGATAGAGTCCATCTCCAGACACTTGAAGATATGTTCCTTTGGCTGCTCCTCCTTGTCTTCCATGCTGTCTTCTCCTTGTCACCTTCAGGTAGCAGGAACTCCATGGTGCCAAACCAGCAAAGTTCACTTTCTTCTCAGGCCTAACTTTTGCACGGCCTCTTTCAGACACAAGTCAAACTCAGCAAAGCAAACTCCAACATGGAGTTTAAATCTGCAAACTCCTTAACTGCTTTCAGCACACATGCTGCCAGCCTGGGCCAGCTGAGGGTTGCAGGCCCTCGGTGGCCACATGGCCAAGCTCACATGGCTCACATCTTTACAAGATGGCCGATTCCCATCTCCTCTCCATATTGGAATCCCAATCGAATCGAATCCTGAATCGAATCGAATAAACCCTTCTCTTTGTTTGCACACCCTTTATATACCCTGATTTCCCACCTTCCAGGAAATCTGTTTCACCTTGACTATTTCACTTCTTTCTTTCCCCTGCATCCCCCTGAAGGGAAATTCCAGCTAAGGTCATTCCCCCATTTTAACATTACCTGTCCTTGAAATCTGCAATCTTAAACAGGGGGGAGGCACACCCTATCATATATGTGTGTGTATGTATGTGCAATCAATAAAAAATAATTAAAAAATAAACTATCCTTATCAGTAAGCTGCATTTTGGTAGCTTTTCTGGTTTCTACCTCCTTGCTGCAACCCCTGGCCTATGGAACAATGGTTGATGTGTTCTTTTCATGAGATGCTCAATAGACTCACCTCCAAATCCTCTTCTGTGCCCCTCTCAAATCAGACTAGATGTTTACTGGTGGCCACTGGCATTTTATTTTTCACTTTTCATCAAGCACTGACTTTATTCAAAAAATCATTACTGTTGAGACTATTTTCTATCTCATCTTTCCCTTGAAAGCTCTTTAAAATATAGCTTTTACATATTATTACCAATATTCCAACAAGCACTGTAAGTCTGGTCATATTAAGAACATCTGTACTTTTATCAAACTGTACTATAAATTTCCTACCTATGTAATTTATTTTAACAATTCCCAAGTCTCCAGAGATATTTTCTAAGTGTCTTCAATACATGGAGACATATATATTCTTTATATTCTTTCTGTATATTCTTTTAAACCTTTTCAGTGGAATGAAATTTTTATAGAAAATCACATGGATTTTCATCTTTTATTGTCAAGCTGGGAAAATCAAAAGAAACTAAGTATTTGTCATCATGCTTAATGAAATTTTGTTATATCATAAATCACAACTCCATCATCTTAAATACAAAACAATGGGAAAGCATATAGCTTTGTCATCGACTGGAAGATTTCTTTTTGTTAGATTGAACTATATTACCTTCAATCTAAGGATTCTTTGCAGGGATCCCTTTAAGTTGGAGAGTGTAACCTAATATGTAAACCTACTCAAAAGGTACTCTGTAGAAGCTATAGAGAGGATATGGCTGGCAGTCCCTCCATCAGGGGACACTCTCTTCTTTCTTGGGATCTCTTATGAGTGACTCCTACCTGACCAGGTGGGGAGGAGAGGGTCAATCAATATATGCAACATAGATAAAGCTTCAAATAAAAATTAATGAAGCTGGGAGCTCTAATATTTTATTCCTGCCATCCCAAAGCTCTCCCAGCATAGGCACCTCTCTTTGGAGATCTGAAAAGGCAATGATCACAAATGTATTTGCTCCTTAAGCCTGCCCACATTCCTGGGGTCCCACCTGTAGCTGTTAGACCCCACCTATGAATGACAACCAGTCTTCCTCCCTGCAGTTCCATTAACAAGAAACTTCCTTCTTCCTCTGCTCTCCCTTGTCTGCCTTCACCCCATCTTCTATATCTTAGCTCAGCCTGATAGGTTGTGCTACCCCCCATTGTCTCCTGTTTAAGATTGCAGATTTCAAGGACAGATGCTAAAATGTGAGAATGACCTTAGTTGGAATTTCCCTTCAGGGAGATGCAGGAGGGAGAAAGGTGACACAGGCTTCCTGGAAGGTGTGAAATCAGGATATATAAAGGGTGTGCAAACAAAGAGAAGGATCGGATACAATATGGAGGTCAGATAGAGAGATTCATGGAGGAGAGTGATTTGGTTTCAGTCATTTGGTAAGATGGAGATGTGAACCATGTGAGCTTGGCCATGTGGCCACCAGGGGCCTGCAGCCCTTGGCTGACCTGGGCTAGTCCCATGTGTGCTAAAGGCGGTTAAGAAGTTTGCAGATTTGAACTCCGTGTTGGAGTTTGTTTTGCTGAGTTTGACTTGTGTCTGAAAGAGGCCATGCAAAAATAGGCCTGAAAAGAAAGTGAAATTTGCTGGTCCGGCACTATGGAGTTCCTGCTACCTGAAAGACAAGGAGAACACAGCGTGGAAGACAAAGAGGAGCAAGCCAAGGAAGCAGCCAAAGGAACATGTCTTCAAGCGTCTGGAGATGAACTCTGACTGGACATTGGTGAGATGATCAGGACTGAGAGACTGAGGATTTTTGGGCAATCTGGGGAAAAGACTTTGGACAAAGGTTTTGGACAATGTTAAAGTAATCTGAGTCTTACATATTTCTTTTGTAGTAATTAGGAAATCACTTTGTTAGAAATAAATTAGTCTGCCCTGATAGTCTTGCACTGGTTTGGTATTTTGGTTGAGAAGGCTGGGGATGGTGGAAAGAACCCACAAGAGTTTAAACTGTGTTTCTAAGTTTTTCTTTTCTGCAGTTTTTGGAGCTAAAATCAGAGCAACTGGCTGGCTTTTGCATATCAATGGTAAAGGTGATCAGTGTAAATGCTAACGAACAGTTTGTAACCTGCTTTGGAGAGAGAGAAGGCGGCCTAGGTGTGTCTAGTTTCAGTTGAAGGCAATTGTTACTGGTAACTGCTAGTAGCCTGCTTCATAAGGGAAGCAGGCAGATAGGTGTATCCAGTTAAAGTTAAAGGTACTTGCAAAGGAACTGCTAGTAGCCTGCTTCACAGAGAGAAGCAGAACTGTGTTCCAAGTTAAAGTTAAAAAGTCTCCCTTCATGGTGCCCCATTTCAAACCCAGAACTATTCTTGGAGTGCTGGTAGGTTACATAGTGTGTTAGTGGAAATTGGCATTAAGGAAATGATGGGCCTCCAAACTAGCAATAGGGGAAAACTGGTGAGCAGCTCACAAACATCAGCGCAATGCTTGCTTTGGGCGCAGTTCACATAGACTGGGTCCAAGTGTCTGTGGTATGGCCTGGAAAACTGCATTTTTCCTGCTTCCCATTTGTTACATACCTTTGTATCCATTCAGTTGCTAAAACGTTGGTATTAGACATTGCATTACCTTGCCACTCATATTTTAGAAAATTTCTGACTGATGTATATTTCTGATTTCTTTAAGGTATTTGGACTTACAGCATTGTACTTGTTGAATAAATAATTCCTCTGGTTTTCTGGAAAGAAATAGTTTTTTTTTTTTCCCTCTTGGGAAGATCTTCATAGGAGATATCTGCAGAGTCTGGCCATGAGAGCTGCAGAATTTAGACTGGAAAGGGAAGTTGTAAATAAGGGGAATGGAATGGCAAGGATGTGAATTTGGGAAGACTGGTTGTTTTGCTGTTCTTGCTCTGAAAGAACTAGAAGGATTCTGGGGGGGGGGGCGGGGGAGGGAGAACCATAATTATTAAGGAAAACTTTCTAAAATATTGATTTATATCCACTTTTGCTGGTTTTGAATCTTGCTTTAGGTAATTATGTTAAAAATTAAGTAGTAATAATATTAGATGGAATTATCTAATATCCCCAGGGGAGATCATGCAGTGAGCATTTGTCACTAGCAAGGATTTGGGGCTAAATGTTGATGCAGTGTCTGAGACATGAAAAACAAAGGGGCAGCTGAAGGAATGTATGCGTCTGGGATTGGTTTATGTTACTGCCCCCAGATCATTGGGCACAGAGATTGGGTTTTGAAGAGGTCAGGCTAGATTTCTGTGGTTTTTCTAGATCAGTCCCTGTAGAAATCGTTGAAGTGCAGCGAAAATAATAATAATGAGCCAGGCATGGTGGCATGCACCTGCAGTCCAAGCACTGGGAGGCAAGAGGCCTAGGATCTCTTGAGTTCACAGGTTCAAGACTACCCTGGGCAGCATAACAAGACTTGGTCTCAAAAAACCAGCTGGGTGTGGTGGTGCGCACCTGTAATCCCAGCTACCTGGGAGGCTAAGGTTCAGGGTTGCTTGAGTCCACGAGATCAGTACTACCCCAGGCAACATAGCGAGATCTAGTCTCAAAATAAATAATAATAATAATAATAATAATAATAATAATAATGATGATGATGATGAAGGTAAGGAACTTTAACAGCAAATTCTCAGAAACTCTCCTGGTTAGGGGAAGAAGCAGAAGGAATGAGGCAGGTGTAGATGTAGCCTCGCTGCTGGCCTAAGCCCACAGTGCCATGGGTACTGTCTACACAGCAGGCATCCTACACTGAAATTCTTCTGAGAGCCCAGTCTGCTGAGTTCCCCTGGACTTTTCCAGGCAACTGTGTTTGCTGGTGGACGGTGGGTAGTTGCAAGGAGCACTGCTGCCAACTCAGCGGAGGCTCTGACTGGTTTGAAATTGGGTGACAAAGAAGTTCAATAGAGATGGCTGGGTGTGGTGTTCAGGGAATTCAAGCTCATCTGACTGATGGGAAATAGAAACGGGACATTCTTGCCTTAAGTTTAGAGCAGAACATTCATAAAGACGCCCACACCTTCTGTTTGATCGTATTCATCTCCTAGGGCTGCAACAACAAGGTACACAAACCGAATGCTTTGAAACAATGGAAATGAACTGCCTCACAGTTATGGAGGATGAAATCAGGATGTTAATCAGTCACCTTCCCTCTGATACCCACAGGGGAAAATCCTTCCTTGTCTCTTCCAGCTTCCAGCGTGTGCTGGCCATGCTTGGCATTCCTTAGCTGACAGACACCTTATGCTGACGTCTGCCTCTGTTGTCACACGGCTCTCTCCTTCCCATGTCCCTCTTCTGCAAGGTCACCAGTCACATTAGATTAAAGCACACCGATTCCAGTATGATCTCATCATAATGACATCTGCAAGAACCCGATTTCCGTATAAGGTTATCTTCTGAGGTTCCAGGGATCAGGGCTTCAACATTTCTTTGGAGAAAACATCATATAACTGATCACTGAGCTCACAGTAGTCATGGGAAGAATGACTAAGGGGTCTCCCAGCACTAATATCCTGTATGTCTCTACATGAGATGAATGATGGGAAGATTAACAAAGGAAACAAGCGGGCACGGTGGCACGTGCCTGTAAGCACCAGCCTATGGAGAGGAGCTAGCCTATGGAGCTAGGACGGGGGATCGTGGTTTGAGTCCCACCTGGGGCCAACATAGCGAGACCTAATTCCAAAAAAGTAGTTGGGTGTGGTGGCACGTGCCTGTAATCCCAGCTACCTGGGAAGCTGAGGCTGGGAATTATTTGAGTCTGTTCTGCACCTCGCAATGTGAGCCTGCAGTTCCATGGGCAAAAATAGTGAGACCTAGTCTTAAAAAAAAGGAAGGAAGCAGCTACACACACCAGAGCACAGTGGATATGCCTAGTGACCCTCTGTGTGTCTGTGGCCAACTGGAGATAGCATTCTGACCTCTGACTCTGCCATCAGTGTCATCACTCATCTTTATGAGTGACCCAGGAAGCCTGGGTTCTGGCCACTGTTAACTCAAAAGGAATAATCCTCTAGCCATATGAGAGGACTGTTCAAGGATAATTCCTCCCACCTGGAGAATAGTCACCTTCCCTTTGAAAACTGTAGGGGATTACCCTTCCTTGCTTCCTTCAGCTTTCCGTGGGTGCTGGCAACTCTTGGCATTTCTTGGCTTATAGACATTATTACTTGCCTTATTTATAGACATTATTACTTCTTAACAACAGCTCAGTGACACTGCACAGCTAGGGGAAAGCTCCTGAATCATCAAACAACTAAATTATCTTCTGAGTGTTCTTGTTAAGTACATTTGAGTGGTTTCTTTGCAATTCATGATCTATGTTAAGTCCCTTCAAGACAGAGATTGAGATGGGATTGGGGGACACATGATTTGTGAGATTGATGCTCAGGAGAACGGTGGTGAGGGGAAACAGGAGGGGGCAAAAGAAGGAGCTGAGCAAGGATGGGGTCTCGTTGGACTGGAATAGCTTTAAGTGTGAATTGCACCTGAGTTGGTCCCACGTTAGGGCAAGGGGAGCTGGTCCTTTTTACCCTCGTATATTTCTGTCATCAGCTGGGGACTGCCAGAAAAGAATGGGCATTATTTCTCAAACAACAAAACTGCTGGACAAGGAAAACTTTGCACAGAAGGTAGTAACTGTGAACCTTCAGCTGCCAACACTCACAGCTCTTGAGAGATGAATGCACTAGTAGAGGAAAGAACTGTGGCATCCCTTGGAGTTGAAGTGTGTGTGGAAGAGAAGGATGTGCATGCCTGGTTGGATTGTCATGATGGACTTGAGTTGTGTCTCTCATCCACCACCCATTGATAGATTGAAGTCCTAACCCTACGACCTCAGCATGTCACTGTATTTGGAGATAGGGCCTTCAAAAAGGTCACTAAGAGTAAATAGGGATCCCGGGCATGGTGGCATGCACCTGTAATCCCAGTTACCTGGGAGGCTGAGGCTGGAGATCACTTGAGTCTGTGGGTTCGAGACAGCCCTGGGCAACATAGTGAGACCTAGTCTCTCAAAAATAAATAAAAATAAGAATGACTAAATGGGGTTACTGGGTTGAACTCAATCAAATAAGACTTGGACATTGGTGCCCTGTTGGGTGAGTAGAGGGATAAGGAGGAAGAAAAGGCAGAAGAAAAGCCATCTCAGGAAAGAGGGAGAAGACAGACATCTACAAGGCAAGGAGGGAGGCCCCAGCAGAAATCAACCTTACCATACCTTGATCTTGAACTTCCAGACACCAGAGGGTGAGACAGTACATTTATACAGCTTTTCCCAGCCTGTGGCACTTTGTAGTAGCAACTAACAGTCTAATATGGCCAAGCAATGCAGCCACCTAGATGTGGTAGCTCTCCAAAGGCCGGGAAGCTTGGTTAGCTGGAAATCTCATCTCCTGTGCCTGCCTGAACCTCCTGACCATGGTGTTTCATGATCCCCAATGTCTGAGGCCACCGATACAAAAAAAGGAGCATATTAATACTCTATAACTGCAGAAACAAGCAGCTCTGAGTGTATTCCCACTCGGCCATCTCACTAGTGTATTTCCCACAACTATGTCTGGATGGTTTATACAGTCAGGAAGTAGACTTTATTTCGCAAAGAATTACAAATGTGAGAGTTCCTGCATTAGGGCAATTTGAGCACCAGTGGGAGGGAGAAGCTATTAGAATAGGCACACTCACTGTTTTCTGTTTATAGAGCATCTTCACTCTTTAGTGGTGTCAGAGGATATTAAAATGACATTGATGGATGGTGGTTTTAGAGCAACACAATCTTACTCAGGGACTTATTGATGGTAGGATTAGACGGAGAAGCATTCAAATAGCTATTGATTTCTGCTACCCTGTGTGGGAAAAATATATTATTTCTCTGATTCCACCATTCTTTTCTAAACAATTGGAAATAAGTTGCTTTTTTTTTTTTTTTTTTTTTTTGGTGAGGAACTGGTATAGATTTAGGTACAAATCACTGTTTATGGAAGTAAAGCTGGTCCTTAATTACCTTTTCCATAATGAGAACAAAGGACTGATGAGACTAAAACTCCTGCAAAGGTAATTTCAATTCATTTCCGCTCTCTTCCCCAGACCCTGCATGCAAATAGCAACATTGCCTCCCCAGAGTTCCTTTCGTTTTTATTTCCTCTGTCCATTGACTGGTGGAAATAACAATGAACAGATGAGGTGACAGCCTCCAGAGGAGAGAGAGGTGAGAAAGGGGATATGATTAGCACAAGCTAGATTTCTTAATTTTCATTTCACCTGAATCCTGAGCTTTGTTGCTTGGTTAGGACCAGTGGCTCAAAGATTGCAGCATTCAGCTCCCAAGAGCATCAGTCAAATCTTTCTGTTCTGATCCTGGGTTGCCAGATGAAGCCCTCTATGTAAAGCCACTCATTACCATCACCAGGCTGTAAGCCCTATAACTGCTCAGAATCTTCTCCCTTAACACTGATGAGTTGAGAGGCAATTTCTCTCCTCAGGGATTATCTGGCAATGCATGAAGAAATTATTGGTTGCTGTGTTATGGACAGAGGCAGGAGGGTTGTTACTACTATTTGGTGTATAGAGGCTGAGGGGGACAGGGGCTGCTAAATATCCTACTGGTGCACAGCACAAAGAGTTATCTAGACCAAAATGTCAAAAACACCGAGGCTGAGGAATTTCATCAGAATCTGCAGGTCCAGCCAGGCACCGTGGCTTGTGCCTGTAAGCTTCAGCCTAGGAAACGGCCGGGGCTAGGGATCGCGGTTCGAGTCCCGCCTGGGGCCTGTAGCGAGCCCTAGTTCAAAAAAAAAAAAAAAAAAAGCTGGGTGTGGTGGTGCGCGCCTGTAATCCCAGCTACCTGGGAAGCTGAGGCTGGGGATTGCTTGAGTCTGTGGTACCCCGGGCAACAAGAACCTGCGGTTCCACGGGCAAAAATAGCGAGACTTAGTCTCAATTAAAAAAAAAAAAAAATGAATCTGCAGGTCCAGTCTTTCATCCTGGCTTGACCAAGAGCATCCACCTATACACTAAACACTCACAAGCCTCTAAACACTCACAAGCCACCTTGTCTTTGCCTCAGACTAGACTTTCAAACATACACGAAACAGGGATGATAAGGTTTTGAATTGTAGATCGGTAATTAACAATGGCAGCAACTCAGACTGACTACCAGTAGACGGGGAAGAATAAGGGCGTGATAGATGGCTTGCTCAACGTATTGGTGACTGGGCTCTCCTTTTCAAGCACTGCAGGTTCTATGGTCAATGACATTCACTTGCTTCTCTGCCAGATGGCTGGTTGTTGGCAGAGACAACTTAGGTCCTTTTTCCGAGCACGTGCTGCTAACCGTCCGTGGGTTCATTCACAAAATGGTGGTCGTTTGTTCCCAAGGGTAAGTCTCATTGTGCAACCATTTTTCAAACCCCTGTTTGCAATGGAAAGCAAATCACACCGCCAAGTCCATTTTCACGGAGTGAGGGATAAACGCCACCTCTTGGTGGGACGAGCTAGTCACCTTACCAAGGTGGGGGTGGGGGGGATGGATACGGGAAAGATTGGAGCAATTTTTGTGATCAATCCAGAAGATAACTCATTAGCTGTTCTTACTGGTTTCTTCCTGAAATCAAATACTGGGTTCTTCCTGTTGGTCTTGGTTAGTAACCATTTCTTTCACCTAACTTAAACCTACTGGATCCCCTGTGGGTTGGCTAGGCAAGTTTGGGGTTTTGTTTGTTTTTGTTCTTTTACTTTATAAATGCAAAACTCGAGGCTCAGCAAGATAGAGTTCTAGCCCAAGGTCAAAAGCCAGTAAGTGACAAAAGAAGACCATAGTCATAACCATCATGTGTTAAGTGACCACAGAAGTCAGGCACTAGGCTATGGGTTTTCTTAATCCTCACAATAGCCCTCTCATGAATCCTTTTTTTATATATGGGTGAGGCAGAGTTCAGAGAGGTTTATTAACTTGCTCAAAGTCACACAGCCCATAGGGCTGAGGTTTTTAATTCCAAATTTTTCTGCTGTCAAAACAAGTGATCTGTCAATGATCAGTCTACACCACCTGTGTTTTGTATGATTTATATGTGCAAATGATATGTATGTATGTGTAATACAAGCCCATGTATGAGAGCAATTTACAATGTATTTATAATTTATATCTGCTTGTATAATTAATTGAAATGAGTGTCTCCCATTTAAATTCTGTTACGAGCATTAATCACTGTGAATGTCCTTCACAAAGTGGTGGTAAGACCCATCATGTAATCAGTCATACTGTCACTGTTGCTGCCCAGTGGGATCCTAGGACAGAATTAGGAGAAAAGACTTAGAATTTGGTGTTTTATCCCTATTATTGTTAAGACAAAGAATTGATCGGGGTGGCCACGTGAGGGCCTTTGAAGGAAAGGAAAATCCTCTTGGTTTGTGCCTCTACTCACACCTCCCTCTACGCTATCCAGGGGCCCACAAGTCTTAACTAGAAATGCTTTTGGGTTTTCTCGCTGGCTTTTCCTCATTCTCTTGCTTTCTCTTTGTGTTCTCCTCCCCCTCCACAGGGTGACCCCACCCTTTTAGCCCTGCCCGCCTCGGCCCAGGTATGCCCACTTACACATGCACGCACCCCTTGGGTCAGATTTGCACAATCATGGGGAGGGTGCAGCACCACAGATGCTGGTCATGGAGGCTAATGGCAGAAGGGTGAAAACCCTGATGATTCATTTACCCTATGGTGACACAAGAATGAAGGGAAGTGATGAAGAACAGGACTTCACCCTGGGTAAAGTGGGCCTAATCTTGCTGGAAGACAGCTCACAACAGTCCTCAGCTATAGCTGGATGGGGACGGAAGCGGGGGGTTATTCACCCAATTCACACATCACTGCCAAGAAACTATGCCAACCAGGGGAGTCTTGCTCCCCAGAACTTCCAGTCTTGTGTCACTGCAGAGAGAAAATCCTTAGCAAGGATGTACAGGAGCTTGAGAGGAATGCAGTCGCTTGTCCTGACTGGTGAGCACCAAGAGCTGTGCTGGTCACTGACAATGTCAGCGTCAGGCCGCTGAGAGCCAGATTCACCAGAAGGTGTCATGAATACAGCTTTGCAGGTAATGTAGTCTTGCTGAGGGGTGACCAACATGAAGGTCAAACTTTTTTTTTTAATCTAAGACTAAGGAATTTAAATGTAGGACTTAAAGAGCTTCAGATCACCCCCATTCAAAGCCAGTATAACAAGAAACCATAGCCTAGAGAATTTCATGGCATTGTCCATGTTAGCAACAGACTAACCAAAGTAACTCCATTTTGTTTAAAAACCTTTTTTGAAACCATGTCCTCTCCCTGCCCCTGGTGGAAAGTAAACATCACAGCTGGCTGGCCCCACATCCTGGTTTGTTTTTTTTAAACCTCTTTTGTGCCTTCAGCCTCCCCCGCCTTCTTTCCCCTCCTCTCTCACTCCATCATTCACCCCATTGGTTGTTTCTAATTTTTCTTACTCGTGTGTGTTTTTCCCTATATCCATCATATAAGTGAGACCATCCTGGATTTCTCTTTTTTTTTTTTTTTTTTGAAACTAGGTCTCACTATTTTTGCCCGTGGAACTGCAAGCTCTCGTTGTCCAGAGGGCCACAGACTCAAGCAATCCCCAGCTTCAGCTTCCCAGGTAGCTGGGATTACAGGAGCGCGCCACCATACCCAGCTATTTTTTTTGGAACTAGGTTTCCTAGGAGCCCCAGGCGGGACTCGAACCGCGATCCCTAGCCCCGGCTGCTTCATAGGCTAAAGCTTACAGGCACGAGCCACTGTGCCCGGCCGGATTTCTCTTTTTCTTTCTGCCTTATTTCTGCTAATATGAGTCCTTCTAGTTCCATCCATGTTGCTGCAAATGACATATGTTTGTCCTCCTTGATGGATGCATACTATTCCATTGTGTACATATACCACATTTTTTTCAGCCAATCATTGGTTTGGGGGCATTTAGATTGTTTCCATATCTTGGCAACTGTAAACAGATAAAATAAACATGCACATACAGGTGTCCTTTTGAATTAGTGTTTTCATGTCCTCTGGGTAGATTCCCAGTAGTGGGATTGCTGGGTGGAGGATATGTCTTTGTTTTCCAAACTCACTTTTCATTTAGCACGTTCATGAACTCAGATGGCATCTTTGAGCAAATTAGAAACCTCCTTCAAAGGGGACTCTTTGCCGGACACAGGACTTGGTGAGCCGAGTGATGTGCAATCTGTATTTTGGACCCCATCACCCAGCATCCTGAGTGCCGTCTGCTCTAGTACCCAGCAGACTGAGCCACCCTGAGCTCAGGTATCAATAAGTTAGTGCCAGCCAATTATCCAGATACCTCCACATGAATTCCTGGAAACACCTGCCACCCCAGCCTGTACCTTCTGCAGGATCTGGGTGGGTTAGGTACCAGTTGACCATTTAAAAGAACAGTTGAATGGAACAGTTTCGCCAGAGCACCAACGCCATCTGCGTGTGGCGAGTTTCTCCAGGAGACAGAGGCGTTAGCGACACCCACAAAGGCAGGTTGATTATAAAAAGGGAAGAAAGAATAAAGGACACTTGCACAGTGTGGGATAAACAGCCCTTTTCCACCATTAACCTTATGACCAGCACCTGTGGTAATGCACCCTCCCCATGACTATGTGGCCCAGTAGGTGTGCACAGGTGTGAGTGGGCTTACATGGGGCTAGGAGGAGGTGTCACTCTGGAGAAGGGAACATGAAGCATGCGGCAGGGGTGGGGTGAAGAGAAAAGAGAATATCTGAGAGAGAGCCCAAAATAGAAGATGAAGATTCCT
>PVHY01030882.1:0-13071 GCA_004024945.1 Uropsilus gracilis
AAAAAAAAAAAAAAAAAAAAAAAAAAAAAACAAGAAAAAGCAGTCGGGCATGGTGGCAGGCCCCTGTAATCCCAGCTACCTGGGGATTGAGGCCGGGGATCACTTCAGTCTGTGGGATCGGGACTAACCCGGGTAACATAGGGAGATCAAGTCTCAAAAAAAAATTAAGAGTGGAAAAAGGTACTCCACATGAACCCTAATTAAAAGAAAGCTAGAGTAGCTAAATTAATTTCAGACAGCGAACCCACGGACTCAAGCAATTCCTAGTCTCAGCCTCGCTTTGTAGGCAGTGATTAAAGGCACGCACCACCATGCCCAGCCCTAAAGATTTCTTTTCAATGAAGCACACCATAAACAAAATTAAGATACATAGAGTGGGAGAAGACATTCAATAAGGAAATATAAAGAAACTCTAGAATATGTAGACAATCACAAATCAACAAGGAAAAAAATAGCAGCTAATTAAAATAAAGACAAAAGGCAATTTACACTGGAGGAAACCCTTGTGTTCATACTAAATGATACTGGTAGTCACTAGTAATCAGAGAAACGCACTTTAAAACACCTGAAGTAGCCCTTAACAAATAAATGACAAAAACAAAAACTTAAAAACAGTATTTTTGTTAAGTGTTAGTTGGAATATACATGTTTCTGACCTGTTACAGGTATGCACCATGTCCAAGCAGTTTTGCCTCTGACAGAGCTGGTACACAGATGAATAATACTCATTGTGTGTTACTCATGGCAGCAGGGAAAGATGCCCACCAAAAGGGAATGGGAAGATAAAATGTGGTTCACACTACATGGAGTACAACACAGCATAACCAAGTATAGAAATGTAGTTCTGAGAGGGACTATAAGTAAGACAGAGAATGAAGTATGTACCACAATACAATTGCATAAATTAAAAATACATACATATATGTTGCAAGAGTACATCTAAACAAAATGTTACACATTAGTTGCATCAACAAATGTTAATTAAGCGCCAGTCATGAGCTAGGCAATGGTCTTGTTTCTTTTCTTTTTTTTTTTTCTTTTGAGAGTAGGTCTCCCTATTTTTGCCTGTGGAACTGCAGGCTTACGTTGCCCGGGGTTCCACAGACTCAGGCAATCCCCAGCCTCAGCTTCCCAGCAGGGTTACAGGCATGCACCACCACACCCACCCAGGTATTTTTTTGGGACTAGGTCTCGCTACGTGCCCCCGGCAGGACTCGAACCGTGATCCCTGGCCCTAGCCATGACTTTCTAGGCTGTCACTTACAGGCATTTGCCACCATGCCTGACCTTGTTCTTGTTTCTTGACATTTAGCAATGAATAAAACAGATTGCTGATCTCATGGAACCTGTAGGAAGTTCAGATGAGAACCAATATTCATAATAAATGACAATTATATATCAGGAAGTAATAAAGGCTCTAGAATAATAGATACAAGTAGAGCAGTGTAATGAGACTGGGACTATAAGGGTGATCAGGGAAGGTTTCACTGAGAAGGTAAACCAGGAGTAGAAACCTGAAGGAAATGGGGAAGTAAGCTGTGAGAGTATCTGTGAAAGAAGGTTCCAGAAAGAGGGAGAATTGGTGCAAAAGTCCTTAAGTGGAATAATGTCTAATGAATTTGAAGAACAATAAGGAAGTGGCTAAAGAGAGTGGAATAAAGTACCAGAAGATGTAGTTAAATGATGTAACAGGAGTGGGAGATTATGCAGTATTATCACAGATTATACTGTGAAGACTTTGAATTTTGCAGTGAGATGATGAACACTTGCAGAATTATCATTAAAAGGGTGACATAGTGTGACTTATTTTATTATGAGAATATGTCTCAGATCTTTTCAAGTTTATCAAATTGAGATTCTTTAATAAGTTTCTTGGATGTGTAGTTTCATGTCTTTCATCAAATGTGGTGAGCTTTTGACCATTATTTCTTTAACTATTCTTTCTGTCACCTTTCTCCTGAGACTTCCATAGTGTTATATGTTGGTATATTTGATGATGTCCCACAGGACTCAGACTCTGCTCAATTTCTCCAGTTTTTTCCTATCTAGCAAGGTGGATAATTTAGTTGACTTTCTAATACTCACTGACTCTTTGCAAAAATCTACTGTTAAATCCCTATAGTGAAATTTTCACTTCGGATCATACTTTTCAGTTGGAGAATTTCTATTTGGTTTCTTTAAATAATTTCTTATTTCATTAATATTATGTATTTGCTCAGACACCACTGTCTTGTTTTTTCTTAGTTCTTTGGCCATGCTTTTTCTTGCTCTTTGGGTATATTTTAAAAAAACACAATAAAGTATTTAACAAGTCTAAGGTCTGGGATATTGGATAGTTTTACCTATTTCTTTTCCTGTGAGCAGGCCACATTTTCTGCTTCATCTAATGCTTTTTGAGTTCTTTTGTTTTTGCTAAAAACTAGACATTTAAAATTTTATAATGTGGTAATTCTAGGACTCGGGCTTTTTTCCCTCCCCAAGTTTGCAGTTATTTGCTGAATAATGGAAATTTAACATCTCCTTTCTTCATTATGCACTGCATTCCTCTGGCTCCTGTGAAGTGGTTGTTTTATTTATTTATTTTTTTTTTTGAGTTTCAAAGTACCAAAACACTGATCCTGTCAATTGCCAGTTTAATGATTGTTTTCAGTGGAAGAGTAAGTGCTTGGAGCTTCTAGACCTACTCCCCCCCCCAATGATGTCAGCCTGACTTGTTTTTAAAGCTCACTTGCTCCAAGACATACTATTGAACAAAATAAAATAAAGATGGAGAAAAGAGTGTTAGGTATGTTACCAGTCATTTTTTAAAAAAGGGTATACTTGCATGTAAACAGAATGAAAGATCAACTATAAAATTAAAAAATAATAACTCTATTATATATCTATACCTGTTCCTCAAGAATACAGAATCAAGAGTTTTGACAAAATATTAGCAAATCCCAAATCCAAAGAATGGGCAAGAATTGCTGGTGAGGATGTGGCGAGAAAGGAACACTCTTACACTGCTGGTGGGAATGTAAACTTGTCCAACCACTATGGAAAGCTGTGTGGAAGACCCTCAAGTTAATCAAAATGGAACCACCATTTGACCCAGCAATTGCTCTCTTGGGAATTTACCCAAAGAGACCTCAATGTGGTTACAAAGGGACACCTGTGCTCGGATGTTTACTGCAGCACAATTTATTTATTTATTTATTTATTTATTTATTTATTTATTTATTTATTTATTTATTTATCTATCTATCTATCTATTTATTTATTTATTGCAGCACAATTTATTTATTTATTTGTTTGTTTGTTTATTTATTTATAGACTAGGTCTTGCTATTTTTGCCTGTGGAACTGCAGGCTCATGTTGCCCGGGGTACTATGGACTCAAGCAGTCCCCAGCCTCAGCTTCCCAGGTAGCTGGGATTACATGTGTACGCCAGCTATTTTTTTGAGACTAGGTCTTGCTGTGTTGCCCTGAGTGGTGCTCGAACCGTGATCCCTAGCCCCAGCCGCTTCATAGGCTGAAGCTTACAGGCATGAGCCACCGTGCCTGGCTGCAGCACAATTTATAATTGCAAAGACATGGAAGCAACCTAAATGCCCCAAAACAGATGACAGGATGAAAAAAATGTGGTACATATACACGATGGAATATTATTCATTAATTAAAAACGACAAATTTGATGATTTTATGACAACATGGATGTACTTAGAAGAAATCATATTAGCAGAAACAAGTCAAAAAGAAAAAGACAGAAGCCAAATGGTTTCACTAATATATGGGATATAGTGAAAAATAAACAAAAGCCTTGAGGAAAAGGGAAAACAAGTTAAGCACCAAACTGAAGCGCACGACTTTGAGCAGGAGGGAAATGGGGGGAATGGAGGGGAGGGTAGAGGGGGTAAATCCCTGGGATTACAATGATGTGAAATTTATATATAAATAAAGAAAAAAACCCAAAATATTAGCAAATAAAATTAGACATTATATAAAAAGAATTAATACCACAACTAAGTAGAATCTATTCCAGGGATGTAAACATGAGTGAATATCTGAAAAATAATCAATGCAATCCACCACACTGATAGACTGAAGAAGAAAAATCACACAATCATATCAATTGGTAGAGAAGAAAGCCTTTAACAAAACTCAACAGATATTCATGATGAAAATTCTCAGGTATAAGGAATAGAATTTTCTCAAGAACATTTACAAAAAATACATAGCTAGTATATTTAATGATGGAAGACTGAATGTCTTATCCCCAAGTTCTGAACAAAACAAGGACTCATACTCTATCTATTATGAAAAATAATGCTGGAAATTCTAGCCAGTTAAGTAAGACCAGAAAAGGAATTAAAATGAGAACAGAGGGGCCGGGCATGGTGGTGCATGCCTGTAAGCAGCAGCCTAGGAAGCCACGGCCAGGGCCAGGGATCAGGGTTCGAGTCCCGCCAGGGGCACATTGTGAGACCTAGTTCCAAAAAAATATAGCTGGGCATGGTGGTGTGCACCTGTAATCCCAGCTACCTGGGAATCTGAGGCTGGGGATTGCTTGAGTCCATAGTACCCCGGGCAACATGAGCCTGCAGTTCCACAGGCAAAAATAGCAAGACCTAGTCTCAGATAAATAAATAAATAAATAAATAAATAAACAAACAAACAAACAAATAAATAAATAAATGAATAAATAAAATAAATGAGAACAGATTAAAAAGGAAAACAAAGGTGTTAATATGGAAATAACAAGATTTTCAAAGAAAATTGGAAGGAATCGACAAAATAATTCATAGAACTACTGTAAATTCAGTAAAGTTGCAGGATATAAGATCAACATGTAAAAATCAATGTATATATACACTAGCATTAAACCTTTGGAAACCAAAATTTAATATATAATACCGTTTACAATTGCTCAAGGGGAAAAAAGCCTTTAGTGTAATTCTAGGTGTAATTAGGCATAAACCAAACATCTATAGGATGTTGTCAGCTGTGACAGATCCATCTAATGGAGCATTCATTGCATCATGCTGAGGGATAGCAACTAAATGATTTGTCATTGAGCTTTAACAGCTTGCCTTTGACTTAGTCTATGGGTTGAAACAGCGCTAGTCTTAATTTTCATAGTATGAATAATGTGACCGCGTTTCCTAAGAATTCAAGTAATGAGAGAACAACTGTGTCACAATATTATACCTGTAACATCGCTGGGAAATGAAAAAGGCTGATTGTGTTATTTTCATGACAGGTGGAAGGACACTTACAATGGGACTGGGGAAATATATAACCAAAACAGAAGATTGCATGATATGCAGAAGGAACTTGAACACAGGTGCAATGAAGAAAGGGCTGTGATGCTGCATCTATGGAACCTCACAACTCTCAGCTGAAACAGGTCAATACAAGCCAGGCATGGTGGCGCGTGCCTGTAAGCTCCAGCTTATGAAGCAGCTGGGACTAGGGATCACGGTTCGAGTCCCGCTTGGGGCAACACAGCGAGACTTAGTTCTTAAAAATAGCTGGGTGTGGTGGTGCATGCCTGTAATCCCAGCTACCTGGGACGCTGAGGCTGGGGATTGCTTGAGTCCGTGGTACCCCGGGCAACGTGAGCCTGTGGTTCCATGGGCAAAAATAGCGAGACCTGGTCTCAACAACAACAAAAGGCCATTACATCTAAGACAATGAAAAATTTTTCACACTCAGAAGGATACCAATCCTCACTGAAAAATAGTGGCTGCCGAATTAGCTTGGGTACACCACACAGATGAGGTGGCATCATCATGCTCTTCCTTTTGCCCTGGCTGCCCAGGGAAACTGACTGAAGCTACATTTCCTGATTTAGAGGTCGCTACTAAAATGTCCTGTGGGAGAACAAAAGGGGACATTTTGATAACAGACGCATAGCCTCTGCTAGTGGAGAGCTAGCTTTGTCAGCTCTTACCAACAGTCATGCCGTTTACCATAGACTGGGCCCGAAGCAAGGCAACAGAAAGATGCTCTCTTTAGTGCTTAGGAATTTTCATTTGAAAAATGGAGTTTCAAAAATAGTCACCTCCATTTCCATAAAGATTTTAACAAATTCCCAAGGCAAAAGAGTGTCAATATCATATCCAAATACAAGTTGGGTCTTGCTCATCCACTTTGCATATTTAGCACACAGCCCAAATGTAAATGTTAGCAAATTTCATGAGTCCATTTTGTTGTAGCAAAAATTCAGAAAAGACCTTTACCTAGTAAGTATCCTGCATTTCCTGGGCACAGTGTTGCTCAAAGAGTAGGATTTACTTACCTGCGCCCTTGAGGCTTTTGAAATGAATATGTTATGTCCCTTTTCAGCTTCCTCAAAATGTACAAAATTCTTTTTTTTGTTGTTTTTTTTGAGACAAGGTCTCCGTATTTTTGCCCGTGGAATCGCAGGCTCACGTTGCCCGGGGTACCACAGACTCAAGCAATCCCCAGCCTCAGCTTCCCAGGTAGCTGGGATTATAGGCGTGCACTACCACGCCCAGCTATATTTCTTTGGAACTAGGTCTCGCTACGTGCCCCTGGCGGGACTCAAACCGCGATCCTTGTCCCTGCCGCAGCTTCCTAGGCTGCCGCTTACAAGCATGTGCCACCATGCCCAGCCTCAAAATGCATAAAATTCTTAATGAAATTAGTGATTTCATAGAAAGGGAAGGAGATGCCAGGCACGGTGGCTCGTGCTTGTAAGCTTCAGCCTTTGAAGCGGCCGGGGCTAGGGATTGCGGTTCGAGTCCCACCTGGGGCCCGTAGCGAGACCTATTTCCAAAAAAATAGCTGGGTGTGGTGGCGCGCGCCTGTAATCCCAGCTACCTGGGAAGCTGAGGCTGGGGATTGCTTGAGTCTGTGGTACCATGGGCAACGGGAGCCTGCGGTTCCACGGGCAAAAATAGCGAAACCTAGTCTCAAAAAAAAAAAAAAAAAAAGGGAAGGATATGAGTATCAGCACTGCTATTGCGCAGAAGTGTTAGAAAAGTGACTTGCTATAAAGTCATATATTTTAAGGGTGAAAAAAGAAGAATGACTTACTCTAATTTGCAAGAATCTTAAAGATGAGGTTGGAGAAAGGATATTCCTCTGTGAAACTGCTGGATGATCTTTGGAAAAGTCATAGAAAAGGATAAACAGAGGCCGGGTGTAGTGATATGCATCTGTAATAAAAATGCTGGAAGGCAAAGAGGCCAGGGATTGCTTGAGTCCGCGGGTTCGAGACTACCCCGGGCAACATAATGAAACCTGGTATCAAAAAAGCAGCTTGGAGTGATGGTGGGCACCTGTAATCCCAGCTACCTGGAAGACTGAGGCTAGGGATCGCTTGAGTCCATGGGAATTAGGACTATCCTGGTCAACATAGCAAGACCTAGTCTGGAAAAAAAAAGGATGAGCCATAGCATCTGAGTTGTTCAGTCTTGTTTAGGTGGTGGAAAGTCATACAACAATAGCAATAATGATTTATTCTTTGGAAATAAGACCACCTTGGTCTTGCCAAAATCCACAGCCTCATATTGCTCATGATAAACTATCAAACAGACCCAAATCAAGAGCATCCTACAAAATAGTTGATCTTTGCAACTGAAGTCATGAAACACAGGGTCAGATAGAGGAATTGTCACATTGAGGGAAACTAAGGACAATGACAAATATAATATAAGGTCCTGGGTTGACTTCCATAACAGTTGTGGAAAACCTAAATGTGTAGAATAGTTAATAGAATTGTACCAACATTAACTTCTCAGTTTTGAGTATTTTACTGTAGTTATAAAAGATGTTAACATTAGGTAACTAGGTGAAGAGAATACAGAAACAATCTATTTTTTTAATTCGTCTGTATTTCCAAACTGATTTCAAAAAGTTAAAAAAAAAAAGACTGTTTCAATATTCCAAAAGTCACCAGAAAAGGAAAACCAGGTTAAACAAGAATTCAATTAATTAATTGATTTTTATTTTTTAAAATTAATTTTTACTTTAATTTTCATACAACATTGGTCATATTTGAGTTGTAGTCTCTTTATGGCCTCCCCTATATCGCCCTCCCCTTTCCCTATCCCTCTCCCAACTCTGGTTATTCCAACTCCTCTCTCACTGTAAGGACTTTAATTTCTTTACTAAAACTCTGGCTTATTTGAAATTTATAGTCATTGGGGTTCTCCAGAGAAATAGAATCAGTAAGAGATATTCATCTATTTTTTAAATTTTATTTTAAGGAATTGGCGTGTGTGATTATGGAAGTTGAGTAGTTCCCGCCTGATACCTAGTTCAAAACCTAAAAGAGCTGATGGTGTAGTTCCAGCCTAAGACCCAGGAGAATGGATGGTGTAGGTTCCAGTCTGAATCTGAAGGCAGCAAAACATAAAGTATAAAGACAGCAGGGAGAGTGAATTCTCCCCCCCCCCCCCCCGAGCCTTTTATTCTATTTTGACCTTCATCTGATTAGATGAAGCCCACCCACACTGGGACGGGCAACCTGCTCATTCTATGGATTTACTCATTCTATGGATTCAGATGATAAGATCACTTGAAAACATCCTCACAGATACACTAGAATCATGTTTAACTAAATATCTGGGCACCCATAACCCAATCCAGATGACTACATAAAATTAACCATCACAGTATCCAACTTCAGCCTCACAAGTTCAGATGAGCTCTTTGTTTTATTTATTTGTTTGTTTGTTTATTTGAGACTAGGTCTCACTATTTTTGCCCGTAGAAGCGCAGGCTCACGTTGCCCGGACTCAAGTAATCCCCAGCCTCAGCTTGCCAGCTAGCTGGGATTACAGGCATGCACCACCACACCCAGCTATTTTTTTGGAACTAGGTATCGCTATGTGCCCTTGGCAGGACTCGAACCACGATCCCTGGCCCTGGTTGTGGCTTCCTAGGCTGCTGCTAACAGGCATGCGCCACCATGCCTGGACTTGATATTAAAGAAATTTGTAAAAATGCAAAAACAGTGTCATTCTTCTTAATGTTTTAGAAAATAGTTATTTTCATAAACTTTCTTCTGTTGTCAGGTATATAGTTCATCAAAACTATCATGAACCAACTTTTTTTTTTTTTTTTTTTGAGACTAGGTCTCGCTATTTTTGCCTGTGGAACCACAGGCTCTCATTGCCCAGGGTACCACAGACTCAAGCAATCCCCAACCTTAGCTTCCCAGGTAGCTGGGATTACAGGTGCATGCCCCCACGGTGGCACTTGAACCACAATCCCTGGCCCTGGCTGCAGCTTCCTAGGTTGCCGTTTATAGGCATGCTCCACCATGCCTGGCCTTGAACTCTTTGTATAAGATCATTTTTCCTAACCAAGAACTCCTGATGACACCCGTGGATTTTAAAATGATGAACACTTTAGGCATGGATTAACACAGATGAATTTGTAGATGCAGGATACCCAATTAATAACAGCTCAGCGTCTAACACAAGCTTGTAGTAGATACAAAGTAGATAGACAGTTCTGAAGAGCTGTCAACTGCTTTCCACAGTCAATTTATCTGCTTTTGCCAGTAAGTAAAATCCCACGTATCCCATGCTTAAATGTTTATACTGAAGTGATATTTAGCTCAACGTCATGGCATTGAACTGACAGGAGGAATCATTATGTTGCTTGTTAAGTGCAGGGCCACTGAGCCAAGTGAATTTTCCATTTGATTGCCTGTGTTTTCCCCACTAGACAAAAGGAAAGAAGCCTGTTGTAAATAAAGGTTGCAGGTGGTTTAAAGAAGTACTATTGGAATAGAAAACAAAAAGAGTTAAATTATACTACCATGTCAGGGACAGAAAAGAAACATGCCATTGTTCTTTTACATTTTTATTAAATATGGATCAGATCTGTTTAACTTGTCCAATTATATTTATGTGCTCTTTAAAAAGTTGTACATTGATGTATGTTCAGAATACACAGTAATAAAACCCGCCGAATTTAAAGATCCAATAAAAAAATTTTATTTTTTTTGGAGACTAGGTCTTGCTATGCTCAGGGTAGTCCTAATCCCATGGACTCAGGCAAACCCCAGCCTCAGCCTCCAAAGTAGCTGGGATTACAGGCCCCCAACACCACGCCTTGACTGCTTTTTCAAGATCAGGTCTCACTATGTTGCCCAGGGTAGTCTTGAGCCCAAGAACTCAAGTGATCCTAGGCCTCTTGCCTCCCAGAGCTTGGATTATAGGTACGTGCCACCAAGCCCAGCTTCCAATAAAAAGTTTTGGGTTTTTTTTTTAGACTAATTTTTTTTTTTGAAACTAGGTCTCGCTATTTTTGCCCATGGAACCGCAGGCTCTCATTACCCAGGGTACCACAGACTCAAGCAATCCCCAGCCTCAGCTTCCCAGGTAGCTGGGATTACAGGCGTGCTCCACCATGCCCACCTATTTTTTGGGACTAGGTCTTGCTGTGTAACCCTGGGCGGGACTCGAACCGTGATCCCCAGAACCCACTGTGACTCTATAAACTGTCGTTTACAGGTACACGCCACCGTGCCCAGCCCAATAAAAAGTTTTAAAGAGTTAAAATACTTATTCCTGCACCAGCAGACAGAGACATTATGGAAATAGTGTTGTTTGTCTCACATATATTCATTTCTAATTGGTCTTATTGGTAATTTAATAGCCCCCTACCTCTTTTAACCAGTACTACTGTTGTTTTGCTTAAATGACATTTATATACCAGAAAGTAAATAATAGAGAATAACATAGACTTAAAAAATACCTATCTTTATAGTTTTGTGTTCAAGTCATAGAACATATATATATATATATGAACATATATATATATATATATGAACATATATATATATATATATATATATATATATATGTCCTTTCTTTGTTTTTTTTAAGACTGGATCTCGCTATGTTGCCTGGGGGGGGAGGGTCCTCAATCCCGTGGACTCAGGCGATCCTCCAACCTCAGCCTCCCAGGTAGCTGGGATTACAGGCACCTGTCACCATGCCTGGCTGCTTTCTTGAGACCAGGTCTCACTATGTTGCCCAAGATAGTCTCAAACCTGCATACTCAAGCGATCCCAGGCATCTTGTCTCCCGGTGCTTGGACTACAGGTGCGTACCACCATGCCTGGCTCATAGAACATGCATCTATTTTATGTGGTGCTATTATGTCTTTTTGCCTGGTTGTGGCTGTGTTCCAGACTGGCCTCTGAAAAGATGGCCACCCTTCAGCTGAGGGACTGGCTGCCTTCTGAAAGCCAGGGCCCCGCAGCGTAGCTCAAATGGAGTCACCTGGTCCCCTCCCGTGTGTGCTTCCATCATACACACCCAGCCGTCCCAGCAGGAAAATGCATCCACAGAAGGTCCTGGGATTGGGTCTCGCTGGTGCCTGTCCCTGCACCCCTTGAGTGTCCAAAGGGAGTGGAGGAGCCTGGGTCCTGTGCCTCCCCCAGCGCCGTCCCCCCAGGGGGAACCCTCAAGCACAGGCTCAGAGAGTGGGGGAGTGGCCGTTAAAGGAAGACAGAGGCTCTTACCAGAAGAGTGGGGAGCCTGGAAGCTGCGCAGGTCAGGGCATCCATTACCCTGTGGGCAGAGAGCCAAAGTGCTTTCTGCTAAGTGGTTTTTGACCAGATCCCTGGAGTCAAACAAACAGGCCTCCCCTTCATCACTTAGCATATGACATTGAGAGGACCTATCCTTGCGTTTCTCTTACTGACTGGACAGTGGTTTCTCAAGGACCAGGGACCATGTCTGCTCCCCAGACCTGAGCTCGGACAGTTCATAATAGATGCTCTGCCTTTTTCTTGGGTTCTCAGCTCACGATTTCTTTTCACATTATCTTCTGTAGTGACGGCCTACAAATCTATGGCTCCAATATAGACCTCCCCTCCCCCGCCACAACAAACACACCCACCCGTCCTGAGCTGGGATTGGACACTGGACCTTAGCCATCACATGGGTGGTTGAAATCTGTATGTTGGCTATTGTAACGGCTGTCTTCACCCCTGCACAGTCTGTTCTTCCACTGCCCCCCTTCTTAGTGGCAACACCATCGGTCACTCAGTTAACTCTGCTCTCATCTGTCACCATTTGAGCTCCCAAGTGTTATTGATCCTGCCCCCCCAAAATCCTCTCAATTCCCCTTCTTCCCCATTCCTCAGCATCCCCCCTAATGATGCAATGGGCCCCTGCACCAGGCTCATCCTAGCCACACCTTTAGCTTCCTGCTGCCACCTTCAGGGAGCCTTGAGGGATGGGGGCATCCTTGAGCATACTTCCTTCGGCTGCCCTCCCTTTGGTGCTAGCTCTTCGCCAAGAAGCTGTCCCACCCAGGCCCTCCAGTTGAGAGCCTTGCCTCTGGACTCCTGTGTCCCTCTAAGTTCCTCCTTCCCCCTTCTAGATCCATATATTTAATTTGTTCATTCATTCAGAGGTGCATAGATTGTATGTCCAATCTGACTTTCTGTGGTGAAGCACCTGTGGCTTAACCATCTCTCCTGCTAGATGGTCAGTGTCAAAAGAGTAGAGAAGATGTCCCTTAGTGCTGTGACGCTGACCAGAGTTTGCCACTGACTTGACACATAGTAGATGATCATAATAGTTTATTGTTCTCTCTTCCCCCCCTCCCCTCCTTTCCTTTGCTCTATTCTTCCCTCCTCTCCTCTTCTCTCCCTTCTCCCCTTTCCTCTCTCCTCCTTCCCCTCCCCTCCCCTCCTTACCCTTCCTTCCTTACCCTTCTCTATCTCCTCCCTCCTCTCTTCATTCCTTCCCTCCCCTCCCCTCTCTCATCTCCTTTCCCCCCTTCACTTCCCCCCCCACTGTTAAATGAGGTGAGTCAGTGGGCCAGCTAATACACAGGTTGGCAGGTGTTGTGAAGGATCAGCTAGAAGATGTCTTGGCCTCTGCAGACTGCATGGTCTCTCTGTGATAAGAAAGCACCATAAGGCCAGGCATGGTGGTGCATGCCTGTAAGCGGCAGCCTAGGAAGCCATGGCCAGGGCCAGGGATCATGATTTGAGTCCTGCCAGGGGCACCTAGTAAGACCTAGTCCCAAAAAAATAGCTGGGCGTGGTGGTGTGTGCCTGTAATCCCAGCTACCTGGGAAGCTGAGGC
>PVHY01030883.1:0-12965 GCA_004024945.1 Uropsilus gracilis
ATCAGCCATCGTGGAAGAAGTTTGAAGAGCCTTGGAGAAGTCGAGCAGCGTGGACACTGGAGAGAAACGAAGAAAAGGAAGACGCCGGCGAAAGGACTGGACTTTGCGACAGTGCCTTCCTCTGAGGTTCAGAGGGACAAAGGACCCACATCATTGGACTGTGCCTTGGGGACCTTTGGGACTGAGAACGGCGACTGGGGTAAGATAACTGCCACGTGTGGCTTTAAGGATGTTTTGTTCTCCCTGTTGAGCTCCCTTGTTAATAAACCTTGTTGTTAAATGGCAATTCGAGTGGCAACTGCTAGGCCCGGGTGAAACGAACCCTTGGGGCTTCGTGAGTTGGAGGGCTCTTGCCCTCCTTCCTTTTGGAGACCCGATTTCAGGTACATATATTGTTGTGAGAAAAAAATTATGCAGATAAATTAAATGTGATCACGGCCTGAGCAATAGTTTCTTTGCTTCAAAAACTGACATACTATAAATTCCCTTTAGAGAGAGGACTCGTATTTTTCAAATGTTACTGGAGTCATACACAACTGTTAAGGAAGACACTGTTAGGAAGTCCTAGAGTACTCATACCTACACTCTCCTTTTTTCCCCCGGTAGAATTAATTAATTAATTAACCAATCAATTAATTAATTAATTAATTTATATCATTTATTTTGTTCTTCAGATCACAACCGCTGTGTGTTTTCTGGGCTATCTCCCCTCCCTCTGGTGCCCCTTCCATTCTCTCAAACCCCACTCTTTGTTGTTTACTAGTTTTGCTAAGTCCATTAGTCTCTTTCCTTTGGCAGTGTCCTTTCACTGGGTGAGGGACTATGTTGTTGGAACCAGGTGAGCCTTGCTGGTATCATACCTACACTCCTTAAATAGCAACAACACACCTCTCTAAAAGGATGTCTGGACAATCAGGTTTACAGAACAACTGTTAAAACCAGTACATTTCTGATTTATATCTAGGTCTGCATTTCTAACACTGTGTTCAGAAAAGTCTCTTTTCAAAGATTCAGTCACTATTAAATCTCAGTTTTATAATCAAACGTTCTTTTCTCTTTATCCACTTAGCCAGACATCATACTCTACACATTATCTATTCACACTGATCAGCACTGTCATTCAGCACAAAATCAAGGATGGTTACCTTGATTTGTTTTAGTATGGATTTATAAGAAGTGACCAATATACTCTTAGAAATATTCACTATCTATGAGCTCTAGACAAATTGCAGCTGATTTTGAAGCTCTTGAAGTTCACTTCTTCACATAGCCCAAAAATTAGCCATGTATTGAGTAAAATATCTAGGAATATCTTTATACAGAAAGGCAGGAGTCTGGAACATGATGTACTTAGCTTGGCTTATAAATGAAGAAGCCAGAAGTACTTTCTGCCTAGTGATAATGATTCTCCCTGATATATTTTTAGTATGATATATTTTTAGTATACACAGTATCTGTGTATGTATGTGTGTATGTAGGAAGGGAACAAAGGAAAGTGAGGTAAAGTAAGAGTTTATCTTCCCTGAGAGCTTTCATTTCCTCTAAATCTATTTTTACTTGGTGGTAGACAAATCATACCACTAACATCTAGCCGTTGGCTGGTGACAACCAACTGTTGCTCTGGGCAACCGTTTTCACAATGCTTCAGATCCCAAGAAGGGAAGTCCTTGGTTTCTTAACAATGGCTATGGGTGTGTAACAGTGTGTGTGATCCAGGACCACTTGGAGTCTAAGAAGGTATGAACGCTGTAACTAATCTATTTCTCGTTTCTATATTACCTGTCAAGAATGGCTCTGAAAGACTTGGCTAAAATCTTTGAATCATTTCTTGCTAACATTTGATTGCATCTGTTTTGAAAGGTAGGATATGGTCTTTAAAAATGAGCTAGTGGGGCATTGATAAATCTTAAAATTACTTGAGTTTCCCAAGTGCTACTCCCAAAGTAGTCCTTGCCACAACCTCGCCAGTCACAGGCATCAGAGTGGAAGGTTATTACAGCTTTAATGAACCCACAGGCTCTCTTGAGTTAAGTAAAACATGTAACAACATAATTTGAGGGAGAAACTTCTGGTGTTTAGAAAGAAAACTTCAGAGAGGAGACAGACACTGCAGTGGGTTTAAAAGACTGCTGAGGAGTTCACAGGTTAAACAGACAAGACATGCACTCCAAGCAAATAATAGTGTATGCAAAGGAAGTGCTGCTTCTAGGACAAAGAGTGAAGTTCTACTAGGTGAATACAGGAGCGCTAACTGATGTTGCTGTTGAAGTTGTCTGAGGGCCTGACGTTTGTTGGGGATAATTTTAAAGTGAAGTTCTCAGACAAGCTGAATTCATACCACTCCTATATCGGATGCTTGTTAGTTGCACAAAGGTGGTAGTGATGACAGAAAGCAGATGGTGCTCTAAGACCCTTCAGGGGGAAAGTGCCTTGAATGACCTGACTTGGCCATACTATCATGAGCTGGATGATGGGATCAGAATGTGTGATGGTGGCTGTATGATAAAATCAGAACCACTCCAGTTTATTTGAAGGTCAATTCAGATTAAATGCTTCATTTCTTACTTCTGCCTATTCATTCATTCATTGGCTGTTATCTGTGTGGCTCTTTGCTATGAGGCTGGCCGATAACAGAAATGAAACCCTGCCTGTGTTAATGGGGCTTATAATTGTGTTCAAAACTAAGATTCAAATTTAACCTTGCTTTGCAAATTTGCAAAGCAAATTTAATCCCAGTAGTTAGAATAAAAGCAACATGTCTAAAGATTAACCAAAGGAACACATACAGTTCCTTGAACAGATCAAGCATGAAATAGATGAAGTTAGGTGGCAATTTTACTGATCTCTGGAGCAAAGACATGAGGCTATTTTCAGTCTTTGTAGCTTTTAGACATTTGTGTCTGGGAGAGCCACTCTGAACCATATTCCACATCAAGCAGAGTTTTGCTTTTAAAACTGAAAACATTTTATGAAAATATAATTCTGCGTTTCAAATTATTGAACTATGAGTAAGTCACTGAAGTTAGAATTGTCTGACAGTTTTTGGCAATCATGGGTATATTCAGAAATCTTTGCAAAGTGAGAAATACCTAATTTACAAAATGTTTTCAAATGTGATGAAATAGCTATGAAACACATAAGAGTTAATGAGGATGACACTATGTTTCCTGCACATTTGTTTAAATGTTTATTAATTTGTATTTTGCGTTTCATATTATGGGGCCAATTTTTTTTTATTCCACTCTCCAACATTTTCATAGGTCCTGGGCATCCTGCCTACAATCCCTAATGGAGAAAATACACAAAATTCAGAGTAAAAAAAAATCCAATGAAATTGACCAAAAGCATCACTGTAACTGGTTTCCAGATAAATTTGAGATTTCTTTTCTACTCTGTGCAAAATTCTTGTAGAGAGTCATGCACTCAAAGGGAACAGCATACGTGCAAGCAGTAAAATATTTGCATGTCCGGGGTTTATTAAAAGACACAAACAGGGCTGATGCAGTTCAAAATAAATTTTAAAGGTAAAAATCAAAAACAAGTTGAGAGGAACTATTTTTTAAGCCCTTGTGCTAAGCACTATGACAGTTTCTTTCTATATGTTGCTTCATTTAATTCTTACAACAAGCCTATGAGCTAGCTATCATTATTCCCCTTTACATACAGAGAAACCAAACCCTAGAGAAGTTTGGTAACTTGTCAAGCTATGATGAAACAGAACTCTAAGCCCATGTCTTTATATAATACTCACACATTCTTCTTGTTTTAAAAATGGGTGTGGGTTATATGATCATCTTTCTCTTTCTCTAACCATGGATTTAATAAGTGATGAATGTGCCGGGTATGGTGGCTCATGCCTGTAAGCTTCAGCCTATGAAGCAGCTGGGACTAGGGATTGTGGTTCCAGCCCAGCTCAGGGCAACACAGCAAGACCTAGTCCCAAAAAATAGCTGGGTGTGGTGGTGCGCGCCTGTCATCCCAGCTACCTGGGAAGCTGAGGCTGGAGATTGCTTGAGTCTGTGGTACCCTGGGCAACGAGAGCCTGCAGTTCCATGGGCAAAAATAGTGACCCCTGGTCTCAAAACAAAACAAGACAAAAGTGATGAATGTTATTCAAATGATGGCACACAGGAAGGGAGTTAGAGTCTGGAATTTCCCAGTGAGCAAGTCGAAGAGATAGAAGGCAGAATTCATTCACCATATTGTTCTTAAGTGATTCATCAGTAGGAAAAACTGTGGTGGATAAGACTTCTGGAGTCCACAGCCTGAAGCAGCATCAATAAACTCTTTAACTATGGAAAGTCCCAATTACAATCAGATTGGAGCATATCCAACCCCTCCTTAACCTCTTCACAGTGTTTCTCTAGGTGCAATTTCTGGACAGCATCCCCTGGATTATCCAGGAGTTATTAAAATATAGCCTTGGCTTTGGTTAGAATCTCTGAGGATGTCCTAGAAACCTGCATTTTAACGATCTCTAACTCTTCAGGTGATTCTTATGTTCCCCCCAATTTAAAACCACACTTGAGTGGTTCAGGAGAAGATTTCACTGTCTCTCTTTTTCTTCTTTAACAATGTTGAAGGATTATTGCTTCAACTACCAGGCATGTCTATTCTGGATTGTTCACCATTTCACAGACAGCAATTTAAAAGAAAAAAAAAAAAAGGTATAGAGGTACTTAATGAGTTAGTAAAATTGCTAAATGACAACTCAAAAACAAAATAAGAAAAGTTCACTTGATCATCACTGAACCAGAATTAACTCTTGCAGCCTTGGTTTAAGTCATTAGCATGATTGTCACCAACAAGGAAGTCCGATAAGTATGAAAATCTTCAAGGAGGGAGATACTGACTTAAGTTTAAGAACAGTTCTATTGTCTAGAAGATAAAAAGTACCTTTTAGCAGACAAGCATTTCCGTTGGAGGAAGGAAGTAGAAAGGAAGGGAGAAAAGGAGAAAGGACGAAAAGGAGAGAATGAGGCAGGAAGGCAGGCAGACAGAGTAGGAGGGAAGGAAGTGGGGGAAGAAGGGAAAGAAAGAAGGAAAGGATGAGAGAAAACAAAAGGGAGAGAGAAAGAAAGGAACTAGAGAGAGAAAGTGTGGGGAAAGGAGAAGTAAATGGTCCAGTGGACAGCATGGGGTAGGTCACCTAAAGAACCAGAAGTGCTTTCAAGGTGAGGCCAAGAGAACACTTGGTATTTCAGGAAGAGCCAGGACAATCTCTCCTGTCGTTTCCATCTCTTTCCACCCAGTATGGCCTTCTCTGTTTCCACCTAGACCCTGACTCCTCAAAAGCTCAGTTCTCTATGCACTATCTATTCCTTAAGTCTGGTCAAGCCTCTCTCAGATCTGGTTACATCCCTTGTGGGAGCTGGCAAGATGATCCCCATAGGGATCATCTACTCTCTATTAATCACAATATGTTCATTAGTTTTAAAATTAAGAAAACAAATAAAATCTTGAGTTTGAGCACCCAAGGTAACCCAGCATCTTAATATCAATCAAGGGAAGACAAGACCAAAGTTCCTTCTAAAGACATGGATAACCAAGGAGCAAAACTGCAGTCAGTTACAGCAAATAAAATGGGAAGACGTCTGATGTTTTAGCATTTTAGAATTGGAACTAAACAAACTGATGAAAGTTCAGATCCCACTACCTTTCAGCCAAGAATTTCCTGTTCTGGTCTCCTCAATCTGCCCCTCTCTAGCTTAAGTGAAGAAGAGTTATTTTAAAGGTGCAAACAACTAGGCCTAAGATTGGGAGAAGTCATTTATTTATATTTACACCTCTCAACTGCTCTTTTCCCCTCTAGAGATAGAGTACTGCTTTGGCTTTCTCTTTCAGTTTAAAATTCCGAGGTAAGAAAGGCTTTGAAAGGTCATGGAGCAGTCAATCTGTCACCTCTGGAGAGAGTCAGTGCAATTCAAGTCAGAACTCTATTCACCACTTCTTGAGAAATCCCTTCTAAAGTACATAGACATGACTTAAATTGCACACTGTGCTCTTGAGAAGTATGTTGTAAAACATATTAAAGGTCATTCATGGCTTTATTATTTAAAGGAATCCAGCAGAAAGACCCCCTTCCCCCTTTTTTCAACAGAGAATCAATTATCACACAAATAGATAGCCCCGAATTTACACGGGCTTATAGATTTAAACTCCGTGTTATTTTTTGATGCAGGACATACCTATATGTAGTGTTCTAGATATCAGATTTTTCTGCTATCTAGTTACATCTCCCCTCTGGAAGTTCAGGGATCTTTTATGATTCTGTTAAATTAATCCATTCCTAATAGCCAAATGTGAAGGCCCCATTGTACACCCTGAGAATCTGTCAGTCAGTAAAAGAGAAAAGTCCTCTTATGAAATGCTCACAAAAGCATTATCTTGGTAGTGAGTATCCTCTCCTCTAAATTGACTGATATTATTTTTGTCCCTGTACATATACCTACCTGACTCTGCAGTGTTTGTTCATGTTTGCCCAACACAACACATCATGAGGACTTGTATTACAATCATCAAAAATACACAAGTTGTTAAAAATCATTCAGTACATGAATTACTACTTATCTCCTATGTTACTTCATTTCAGAAGCACAGAGTGCTAGAGATTTTCCCTCTATTCTTTTATCTTTTCTTACTCAAACACTTTACAGACTTATTTCAATATCAAGAGGATGGCTCCTTTCTAAATTCACTATTATCTCTGTTTTAAATGGGTCAAATTTTTAAACTAATATCTCTACAGAATGAGTTTGTTGGCATGACCTATTCCCAGCTTTCTCACTCTCTCTAGTTCTGGTTGGTTCTTCGTGCAGCTGGGCCACTGAGGTTATGATTTAGCTTTTGGTGAAAGGTGGCCATCTCACTACATCATTGTGCTTATACAAAATTTGGTGCCTTGTACCACTCAAAGAAAAAATAGCAAAGACTAGACTAGACACTTGCCTGCAGAAGGTAGGCCTCAAAGTGGATTTATCAGAAAGATGGAGAGAAACAATATAATAATTCAGTATAACCCAGAATGATACAGGAATGATATAATGACTGAATCAGTGGTACCTGAAGCAGAGTAGCAATTCAAGAAAATTTGCCAAGTAATGAATAGAAATATGATGCAAACATAATACCAGAGCCAGGGTCCAGGATACTAGATACATTTACTTCTTGGAAACTTCAAGTTTTTATTTTGATAATATTTCTACTGCTCCAGTGCAATGGGAAAAAAGTAAAACAAAAATCCCACCAGCTGCTCACTCACCTTTTTACTTAAGTGGGAACCATTAGCCCCCTCGAGGCCTCTCTGCACGGATGGTGGCACCTGGTACACATCTTGTTCCTGGGTACCATGACCTGTGGGCACTTGATAAATTCCCTGATTTTGGTAGGAAGGTGGCACTTGGTAGACAGCGTCTCGAGGAGCACCATGGGAATTTGCCACCAGATATAGTTTCTGTTGGCCAAAGGTCTGGTGCATCAGGCCAGAAGTGTTCGGGTCCTGACTGGAGGAAGGCTCCTGCGCAGAGCCAATCAGCAGCTTCACCCGGTTGCCTGGGACGATGCCTTGCCGACCATGTAGGGAGCAAAGCCACCATCCTTCCAGTCCGCCTGTGTTCTGCTCTATGACAGTCAGGATGTCTCCCTTGCGGAAGGCCAGCTCCTCAGCGCACTCTGGGACATTGTCGTATAATGCTCTTGCCATCAGATTCTAGAGAGGGAAGAACAGAGGGAAGTCATGTTAGAACACTTGTTCAGCCCTCTTACCATCCAAAGCTCATGTTCTCATGGAAAGGTACACTTCTTGCATAGAAGAGAATACATGTGAACAACAGTGTAGAAGGAGAAAAACAGATGGTGCAGACAAAAGACAGAAGCATGCATTCTGTGTCTGCCACCAGTGACATCAGACTGCTTCGTGGAAAAGCTCATAGCACCACAGATTTTCCTCCTGCAGTGTTTGCTGTGCCAAGGAATTATGAGTAGCACTGTTAAAGAAACAGAGAATGGTTCACTGAACAAAACATTTTTCTTCCTTTCTTGAAGCCAACTTAAGGGATAAAATATTTTAAGATATTCAGATGTATCCCAATGGATATTTCTCAATTTTTTTTCACACAGTAGAGGTAAAAAGATTCAAAGCAAATCCCAAATAGACAGTATTTGATGTTAAAGTAGAAACAAAAGTATACTTCTACATGACTTGGCAGGGCTTAATAATTCTTATTCTCAGTTGGTCCTTGTGCACAGGGAGAATCTCCCATGATAATCAGCACAAAAACAGTGTGACATATTCTACATGCCTAGGTTTGATGGCAAAGATCTATGAAGACTTTATAACAGAAAACTCGATGCCATCTCTTTCAGTTTTCTTTTCATATCTTTCCTGAAGACCCCTTCTCACTCTGCCACTTTATTACCAGACTGTTGAATCTCACCATTCACATAAGAAATCTTTCCCCTTTCATAGGCCCAAACACTTTCTCTCTTTGTATTAAGGTCTCTCTGGCACATTCAGTACTAAGCAGACAGCCAAAGTAGGCAGTCAGCAGAGAGTGGGCAGCCAGTAAGTGCTGACATTCTTGGAAGCCTTTCAAAGGCTCTGAAGATTTCATTTCTTGGCATAAGTGATGTTTCACAGCAGGATGGCCGCCGTTACTGCATATCTGCTCCTTCCAAGTGCATGAAGAAGTTAGGGAAAACTGTAAATTCATCCTAAGGACTCACAGGAAACTAAAAATGATCTCTCTGGTGCTTCAGTCATGTCCTGACTATGGTGATCTTTCAATCTTATACTTTTCATTCCTCTATAACTGATATACATTAATCACTTCTTCCTGTACTATGCCCCACAGATCTTGCATGGAGTGTTGGTTTGTTGCCATAGAGAGGCTGAGCTATGCAAAAGTTCCCCTCCAGTTAGTTGTTGGGAAGGGGTCCTAGTTCATCTCTAGGATCAAGTTCCTTTTACTATGTATGTATGCAACCTAAGAAAAGGACGTAAGTCATAGAGGTCAGTACTCAGGAAGACTTGTGATGTTCTTTAAGAAAAAGATTGAAGTTCTTATTCTTGACAGTTATAGAATCCAATAAGTCTATGACATAGACGGGTAAGTGGGAAAAGGAGCTAAAGGAAAACTGAGCTAGTTGTGTTCCAAGTAAAGGTTTTACTTAGTATTTATATTCTAGGAAGCTTGGGTTCCTTCTGACAATTAAAAGCTCACGTTACATAAAGATGAAATCAGGCTACACTCTCCTGGTCTGAGGAACCATGTAAGGATGTGTCATATTCAAAATCTCCTATTTCTCTTCTTTGAGCATTCTGCATTTCCTAGAAAAGTCACAGAGTTACACATGACAAGATTCTGATCCTTTGTAAAAAAATGATCTCCAGAGAATTACTCTACTAAAGTCACATTGGGATTACAGAGCAGGGATAGAGCTGACACTCCAGCTCTCTTTTGGGGCCCATTCAACAATTAGGAATGGTTGGTCGGAAGCCTCAACATGAAATCAGAAGTGACAGAATCAGGACCAGTGGAATGGGAGCTGATGAAGGAGAGCTATGTAATTATGTTGGCTACAAAGAAAGAAGAGAAAAGAAATAAACAAACATACAATAGAAAAAAAAAACAGAAAGGCAAAGAATGCAGATCTAATCAGCATAAACAGGCTTTAGAGCTGGGTCACTGCCATGGGACTCCATGAAGCACTGAAGTAGGGCACTGGACCATGCTTGATTAGAGGCAGATCAAAATCCCAAAGAAAATGCTGTGCTGGATGTTCTTTGTCTCCGTCCACGGTTTCCCTGCTGTTCTCCCTACTGCCCACAGATATTGGAGTTTAGAGAGAGCTTGATTTGGTTGTTAGCAGCAAGTACCCCAGTGCTCACTGGACATTGCATGTGCTGATACATACTGTTAGTCCTGACTGAACAGGAGTCAGTTAGTTTACATTGGTGCAAGCTACAGTGGGCCAAAACCCATACCCCATCATTCCCTTCCCCCCACCGCCCCAAACAGGAGACAGCAGCTCCAGAGACCTTAGAGAACACCTGGACCCAACACCCTGTTTTACAGATTAGGAAACAGGTCTGGGGAGGCCAGTCTGTTGGTGTCAGAGATGGGAAGGGAGCTGTGGTCTCTTAGTTCAATTCTCCCTCAAGTTCTCTAAGTCACCTTGGTTGTGCAATACAATGCATTTCTAATGGGGCTCAGTTTCATTTTATAGCAAAGTCCTTAAGGTGATCAATTCTTATTGTGTCTATATAATAAATTCTTAGGGCTTGGGGTTCTAATTGTATGACTTGGATAGATTATTTCTCCTCTTTGTATCTCAGGTTCCCCATCCATAAAGTGACACTGAGTATTAGTACCTACCTGATGGGACAGCTGTGAGAATTAAATGGTTAATTCAAGTAAAGTATTTTTATAGTGCTGGACATTTAGGAAGCTATTATAACTACTTAATTTGTGGAATGGTGCTTTGGTCTTAGACTCCTTACTCAGCATTCCTCCTCTCAGGTCTCAGTCCAGGATTAGTTGTATTCTAACAATATTTAATAAAGTCATATTCATAGACTACAAAAGTGGTATTTCTAAACAGGATTAGAAATTCTCTGTTAGGGTCACAAACCCCACCTGAGATAGTAGCAGCATAGAGTATTGATACCCACCACCACCACTCACTCCCACAACCCCTTCAGGATTTCTCAGAAGCCTCTTTGGCTTCCATGATTTCACTTCTTAGTTCTCCCTCTTCTTTTGTTTTCATGACCACTTATCTTCCTTTTCCTTCACAGTATATAATTTTTTGGGCCCATCCCTTAAGTGATCATGTCCTAAAGGGGTTTTTCTTTGCACTTTTCCCCATGTGCATATTTTCTACAGGAAAGCTCACCCATGCATGGAATCTAACTACATATCCAGTGGCCAGGTCTATAACTCTAGTCCAGACATGACATCTACTCTCTCATGGCTCCAACTGTCTAATGAGAATCTTTACTTCCAACTCAACATGTGCAAAGAATCTTTTCATTCTGCTTTATTTATTATAGTTATCAACATGTATACATCTGTTCAATATGGTGACCTCAAAGGTTTTCTGAATCTCTTTACGACTTGAAACTTAATCACCTTGGACTCACTTTCTTCTTCACTGTGCATCTTAGTTTAGGCATTCAACAATTTTTCCAGCTATTGTTTTCAACTAAGTTCATGCATTCAATCATTTCTTACCTCAAATTCATCTTCTACAAAACTAGAACTGTCATCTTTTCAGAACTTCCCTGATCACTTTCCTTCGTACATCTCTGTGCTCATTTTTCATATATTGTGACCTATATTACCAAATTCAACATTATATTTTCTAAGTCCAGGGAAGTCATCTTATTCCTTTGGAATTTCCAGAACTTTAGTCTAACATTTGAAACACAATACACATTTATTAAATGTTAGTTATCATGAAAAAGAAGTCAGCAAACTATTTGGTTAAAAAATTCAGATGGTAAGATGAATAGACTCATAAAATAGTGTGCCCAAGTCACACAAGACTCATAGAGGATACAGACAAACCAAGCAGGAAAGTGCCGACTGCTCCTTATTAAAAAAGGATAATGACATACACAGGGAGTCTGAATCCCAGGGTCTACAAGCCCCAGCAAAGAGGATGGCCAAGAGGAGATGACCATCCCCACCAGATTGAAACAAAGATCTCTGTAATAGTCTTTTCTTCCCTCAATGGAGCAACCTACGCCATTCATACTTTGCCAGAACATTTGGGCTCCACTGTTCCTGGTTCCCAAGCTGTGTCCGAAGAGTGGGAGGAAATACCACACTACCAGCCAAACAGTGGGTATAGAAAGCGGGGTCACATGACACCTGCCACACTGCTTCTACCCCCACTCTTTCCTGCTATCAAAATGTCAAGAAAGCTTATGAGCCCTACTGCCAGGGAAACAATCTGCTATAAATACAGAGAGGTGTGACTTGCAATTTCCATGACCATTCATGCTCTTCTTTGAAAAGCGACACAATGGCTGGTGTGTCACTCCAAGGGACTGATAGCATCATCGATGGACAGCTTCCTCTCATTTTACTCCATTCTATATTTATCATACAGGAGCTACTGCCACGGCCTCAGGGTCACAACACTCTCAACAACATGATTTTTCTGAATCTAACCCTACTGACTCTAGCCCTGTCCCCTGGCAGATGGTGTGTGGAGTGGGGACAGGACAGGTAGACCAGGAAGACTCCGTGAGGAAGAAAATGGCCATTGCAGAGGGAATCAGTCCCAAAGGTTGGAGCTGAGGGATGAGCACCTTCAAGGTCAACCTCAGCACAAAGGTTCATGTGACTTTGTGCTGAAGGAAATTAGTTTGATGTGAGGGTCCTCAAACAACTTGGCTCCCCTGACCACCATCGCTTTTAAGATAAAAAGAAAAGAGGAATGTCCCCCGAAGAAGAAACAGTCGCAGTCAGGAAACAAGGATATCTACATATGTCTATATTGAAACACTTGGTTTACTCCTGGGTCTTGTCATTGGAGAATCTGGAATGGTGACCATTTTAAGAGCAGGGTCCTCTGGGGATACACAGTAGCAGACATGAAGTTTCAGGTATCAGAAAATAAGATACACAGCATGTTCACGTTTTTTCTTAGCAATATTTGTTGATTGTCAGCGGGCATGCTTTGCATTGTGTGTCCTGAAGCAGTCACAGAGGAGCAGCAGCAGTATTCCTCCAGGCCCCAGGAATCCCTACTCATATTTCTGACCAGCACATCCAGTAAAGAGTCCTCTGGTACCTATGCCACATTTCAGCGATTTTCATTTCTTAAAGGCATTTCTAAACCCCTACATGAGCACAAAGTGTACATGAATATTTGCACCCTCTCTGAATCACTTGCTCAGATCCAAGTCCTCACGTTTTCCTAGATTTTTTTAGCTTTGTAAACTTTAGTCATAG
>PVHY01030884.1:0-13069 GCA_004024945.1 Uropsilus gracilis
CCACTGTAGCCGCCTTGTTTCACCTTCTTGTGAGTCAGAACTTTTGAGTTGAACAGTGTCTGCTGTATGTGATGAATCTTGCCTGATTTAACTGCTGAGGATGAAGGGATATAATAGGCCAGAGGAGCAACATGAGCAAATGCCCTGTGGCAGGAAAGGCAGAACATGGTCAGGGGAAGTAGGAGATGAGACAAGACAAGAGATGGCCAGCAATGAATGCCTTTGTCGCTCACCACCACACAGTGGTCATACCCGATGGACGGTCATCCTCTTGATCGCTGAGCCCAGATAAAGCTTGAGAAGCCAGCCTGGGCTTGGCAGGCTCTATCAATCTGTTGAATGAGCACATGAGGTGACAGCCATTTATTGTCCCTGCCCAAGGTGGGCCTGTGAGATGTGGGTAGAGTCTAGAGGCCTGCAAAGGATAGCCCGCGTACAGTGGGGCCTCCCCAGGGAAGCAGCCATTGTGGCCCATAAATAGGTTAGGCGGTCAGGAAATAGGAAATCCTGAAAACACAATGAGGCCTGGGATGCAGGGGTTTCCTCCAGGCCGAGAGCTGGACTGAGGCTAATTTGAGGGCCATAGGCCCCGCTGAAGCAAGACTCCCTAACTGCTGGTCCCAGACACCCAGCTCTTCTCACAGTCCTCAGGAGAACTCAGGGCCCAGCTCACTCAACCCAGCCCAGCCAGGGCAGCTCAGGACAGGCAGGACAAGCAGGGACACACAGCAGAACACTGCAGGGAGCAATTATGGGCTCAATTCCCCGCTGAGCCTAGCACCAGGCAGTAGGAACTACTGGAGTAGGTAGGTTAGGGTCAGAGAATGATCCCCTCATGCCCACCCCAGGATCAGGGAGGGCTGCCCAACCCCACCAGCCCCAGAAGCCCGCAGGTTTCTAAGTCTGTGTCCCTGGATCTGGCCCTGCACCAGGCTCCCCAAGATGCAGCAAGTACCAAGCTGACCCTCCCTGGAGCCCAACGAGGGAGAGATAATGTGGTTCCTCACCAGAGGACCTGACAACCCCCAGTCCCAGAGAGAACTGTATTAAGAAAAGAAAGTAACAAGCCGGGTGTGGTGGCACGGGTCTGTAATCCAAGTGCTGGGAGGCTTGAGTTCTCGGTTCAAGACTACCTGGGGCAGCATAGCGAGACCTAGTCTCAAAAAACAACGGCAACAAAAAACCAAAGTAACAAAATAATAGAACTCCAGCTTTGCTGAAATATGCATAAACATAAACATCCATGTGATCCCACATGCATCCATGTGCCATGCCTTTACACAGAAGAGACGGGACAGAGGATCAAAACCTGAAACAACGGTAGGAGGGTGATTATTTTCCTCTTTGCTCTTGTGTAGTATTCTAACTTTCTATGATGAACTTCGCTCATAAAGAAGCCACACCCAAATCCTACGAGACCTGTTTTAAGTACAATGTTTACAAAGCAGTGGAGAAATGTTGATACTCTGATGCTGAGGGGGAAACAGGATACAACATTTCATACATCATATGCACAGGGTGAGCTGCTGGGGCAGGAAGGGAACAGGAAGGAAGCCCACGGAGTGTCAGGACTGTTGGCTGCTGGGGTATCACCTAACAACAGCATGTGAGAATCCCCACAGTCCTGCATACAATGGGTAGCCCCAGTCTGGAACATTCCTGGCAATTCAGTGTATGGAACAGAGATTCACTGTAATTTGGTCCAATGGATTGATTACAGACTCTTTTCTGTAGATTACAGACTCTTGTCTGAGCTCTCCTTCTTCCGCCCAAATAAGCCATTTCTAAGCCCCCAAATAAGCCATTTTGTTATGAAATGCATCTCCATCTTATGGGTCTATGAATACACATTCTCTTGTTGATGGGTGTCTGCGCTGCTTAAATTTTTACTTCTTAAGCATAAAGCTGCTATAAACATTCATATCCAAGTCTTATGATAAGCACCAGCCTTCTTTTCTCTTGGATAAATACCTAGAAATGCAATTGAGCCAGCCTCTTTTCATACTGGCTAAACAGTTGAATTTTTCTTTTGCTTTTTCTTTTCTCCGTCTTTTTCCTATTAATTTGTAAGAGTTATTTTAATATTAATATTGAATCCTAGTTATATATACTTATTTATGCACACATAATACATACATATGTATATATAGATTATATATGAATGTATATAGTTTCTAGATAAACAATACTTGAATATATAATGTATATACATATATACACATCCGCACTGTGTGTATATATATAACACACATACATACACACATGCACACACACACACATATATATAAACATATATAAACTAAGACAGCCCCTGTCTTCAGGTTTCTCTAGTGTAGCTTGGTGGGCAGATGTGAAATAGAGGCAGCTGTGCTTTTTTTTTTTTCTTTTGAGACTAGGTCTTGCTATGTTGCCCGGGGTAGTCCCGACCCTGTAGACTCAAGCTATCCCCAGCCTTAGCCTCTGAGGTAGCTGGGATTACAGGCACCCGCCACCGCGCCCGACTGCTTTTTTGAGATCAAGTCTTGTTATGTTGCCTGGGGTATTTTCGAACCTGCAAACTCAAGCGATCCCAGGCCTCTTGCCTCCCAGCGCTTGGATTACAGGCATGTGCCACTGCACCCGGCTTGCTGTGCATTCATATAAGTCCCAACAAGTCACAACTCTGTTCAAAACTCTCCTGTGTCTCCACCTCACTCAAGGTAGAAAGCTAACAGAGCCTTGCATGCCCTCACATGGAGCTAGTTCTCTACATCCTTGCCTTCACCCCCACCACTCTGAAGAGGGTGACTGAATAGGGGTGCAGTCTTTTCCAGCTCCTTCATGTTCATAAACCCACCAAGCGTGATCCCCACCGCAGGGCTTTTGTTTCTGAGAGTCTCTCTTCCTGGAACATATTTCCCACCCCAGGTTCCCACATGACAACTTCTTGTATTTGTGTCCTAGGGCTGCCATAACAGATTGTCACCAGCTGAGGACGGTGGTGGCCTATAAGCTTCAGCCTATGAAGCGACTGGGACTAGGGATCGCAGTTCGAGTCCCACCCTGGGGCCCGTAGCAAGACCTAGTTCAAAAAAATAGCTGGGCGTGGCACACGCCTGTAATCCCAGCTACCTGGGAAGCTGAGGCTGGGGATTGCTTGAGTCTGTGGTACCCCCGGCAACGAGAGCCTGCGGTTCCACGGGCAAAAATAGCAAGACCTAGTCTCAAAAAAAAACAAAAAAACCCCACAGATTGTCACCAGTTTAGTAGCTTAACAACAAGACTTCATTTCGTTACAGTTCTTCAGAAATCCTTTTCCCAAATTTGGTTACACTCACAGGTCTGGCAAGTAGGATCCAGACATCATTTTGTTCTGTTCAACCTGGTCATTTCCAGGCCTTCGTTCGTGTCTGTCTCCAGTTGACATTGTCTTTTTCATTGTAGCCACTCTGGTGGGTAGACCATGGTCCTACTTCAGTGTTTTAATTTGCGCTCCTTGATGACGAGTAGAAATTAAGCATGTTTTCACATATTTATTGGTCATTGGGATGTCTTTTACTATTTTTAATTTTAAAGCATCTTTTTCTAAGGTAACCTTTTGCAAGTTTGTTTACGGTGTTATATAACACTTGCCATTGTGATGTCATATCCCCAGGAAAAATTGCTAAATCTGTCTTAGACCTCTTTGCCCCCTTTCCTCCCCCACCCCCACCCCCACCCCCACCCAGTTCTCTTGGGTGACAGCCACAAATATCCAAAATTAGAATCACTGAGGTCATGTCAGGCTATTGCGTCTTCCTCAAATAGTAAATACTTCCTTGTTGAAAATAAAGGAATTCGAACTCATCAGGTAATGGGAGAGACTTTATCAAAACTTGTGTATAAAGAGACACCCTTTTCTCCAAGAGCTTTTTTGGGTGGGGAAAATATTTGCTTAATATTCAGGCATGGCTGATCCAACCCTTCCACCTGGACTTGTCTATTTTCCTCTTAAACCTGTATATTCTGATGCAAAAATTCATCTTTGTTGAATGTTGAGTCCTTGTAAAAGAAATGTATTGACTGAGTCTACCACAGTTAGGACATCAAGATAGATCCAGTATACTTCTTTCACAGCCTCAGACAGTAAATACTTCCGTACAAACCAACAATGCAAAAGTGATGAGTGGGACAGAGAGTTATAACCCCCTGGCAAATTATTTGGGGTGTTCAAAAATTTCTTATACCCCCCCCAGCATTTATTATTTATTCCAAAAATACTAATAAAATTTTGAAAAATATAGGAATTTGAAAGGGAATACAAACGTTCATCCTAAGAAGTATGTGTGATCATTTTGCTGGGTCCTGGTGGTTCACTTCAAAGCCATCAAAACTTTGCCCTCTACTGTTGGGATGAGTACCAGAGTGAGGGTTAAACATAGGGTAACTACTTTGGGGGGTTCGATCTCATTGAAGAGGAATGCGCATGTTGCCACCTCAAGGTCCACTTTTCCATGAGGCAAAGCAGGTCAGTGATTAGGGTCCAGGGTGGTACTAGTGGCCCATGCAAATGTTGTTTTTTGTTTGTTTTGTTTTCTTTTTTTGAGACCAGGTCTCACTATGTTGCCCAGGGTAGTCCCGACCCTGTGGACTCAAGCGATCCCCAGCCTCAGCCTCAGCCTCCCAGGTAGCTAGGATTACAGGCACCCGCCACTACTCCCAGCTGCTTTTTCGAGATCAGGTCTTACTATGTTGCCCAGGGTAGTCTTGAATCTGCAAACTCAAGTGATCCTTGGCCTCTTACCTCCCAGCACTTGGACTACAGGCACACGCCACCACACCTGGCAGGCCCATGGAAATGTTTGCATGTCTTTAAAATTCAGCAGAGAAAGAAAGTACAATCCAGCCTGAATTTTATTTGAATTTATAGCTGTTTTCTTCCTTTGTTTTCCCCTCTCCCTTCCCTTCATCCTTCCCTCCTCCTTTCTTTGCATAGGGATTCATAAAGCAGCGGAAGTGTCTAGAAAGTCACAGTGTGGCTTTGGGCAAAAGTTTTCTGCCAAGAGCCAGGTAGTAAATATCAGACTTGGGGGCTAGGTGGTCTCTCCTGTGACCAGACTGCCCTTGTAGCAGAAAGCAGCTCTGAACAATCCACAAATGGAGGGGAGTGGCTGTTTACAAAAATGGGGGTGAGGGGATGGAGCACAGGGCAATCCATGGCAGTGGGTGCTCTGTGAACTTGGTATTTATTTATTGAATGAATGAATGAATGAATGAATGAATGAATGAATGAATGAATGAATGGGTCATTGCCGGGCCTCATTTCTATCTTTGGGTGGGGGAGAGGTGGCATGGAACCTAGCTGAGGTTAGTTTCCATGTCACCCCAGCCCCTGTCTATAAGATGGAAGTACCTCCCACTTGGCTGGCCCACGATGACAGAGGACAGGGCAGTGACAGGAGTAGGAAAAGGAGATTCCCACTGGTAGCCTGGGGACAGGAACCACTGCTTCCTGCAGGCCTGGCAGCCTGGGGAATGTCACTTTGGCAGAGGAAGGAAGGGGGCAGGGGCAGCCCACAGTGTGACCCGATACACAAACAGTCCCCAAAGAGGGGCCGAAACTCTCAGGTCCGCGAGAACACGCTTGTCAGGTTTCCGGCCAGTCTCTAAGCAGCACAGGGCTGGCGGTGGGGCTGGTCTCACTTGGCAGTGACTGGTGGTGAGTGTCAGCAACCTGGGCCCGCATGTGCTCCTGGGCATGTGTCCAGCCAGAGGTGGCCATGGGTGCCCCTGCGTGTAATTGTTGATCAGCCAGGCACTGGCTCTGGAGCCAGAGGTCGAGCCTCCGGGGGCTAGATGCCCAGCCCCACAGAAGGAAGCCCATATTCTATCTCTCTGAAGAGCTGCCCCATGCCTGTTCTGGAAAGCTCTCATGTGACCTGGAAGGGCCATGTGGAAGCAGGTATTAAAATAGACAACACACATTCTGGGAATCGCACCTTCTCTCTAGCATATACAGAATTCAGGCCAGGCGAGGTAGTGCACACCTGTAATCCAAGAGCTGGGAGGCAAGAGACCAGGGATTGCTTGAGTTCACGGGTTTGAGACTACCCTGGGCAACATAGTGAGACCTGGTCTCAAAAAAGCAGCCAGGAGTGGTGGTGGGCACCTGTAATCCCAGCTACCTGGGAGTCTGAAGCTGAGGCTGGGGATCGCTTGAGTTCACGGGGTCGGGACTACCCCGGGCAACATAGCAAGACCTAGCCAAAAAAAAAAAAAAATCAGGGTCACTGACCCCTCTGAGGGAAGTCGGGGTACCAAACTAGCCTGGTGGGGTGCCGTTGCCACCTTAGGCCTAGAAAAAGGAAAGAAGAACATTTGAGCCCAGTGAAAAATCCATTCCGGGAACCGGGCTGGAAGGTGGGCCTGGGAACTGTAGAGCTGCTGCCAGGACTTGATGCAGAGATGGTGCGGGGGCCACTCACCCCTCCACCCTCCAGACACCTGCAAGCGTCTCCTGTAGGGGGAATCTAAGTGTAGCCCAATGGGCGGTGCCTTCAGCAGGGGCCAGGCTCCTGAGGCAGGCAGAGCAGGCAAATGGGGAAAAGCCCTCTTGAGAATAAAGAGGTGGCATGCACAGGAATAGTAACTGGTGACTGCAATGTAAACACATTCGGAGCAAAGCGATTACACCCAGGCTCTGACACCCAGAACCGGCAGCACAATGCGGAAACAGCTTAACTCAGAAGTCTCCATGATTTACACACAGCTGCAAGCTGCCTAGCCTCTGTGTCCAGTGTGGGCGGAGGGTGGGCAGGGGAGGGAGTCCTCTCCTCCACTCACTCAGTCTTTCAGCGATGTGGACTGCGGCTGCCTCTTTCACCTTCTCAAACAAGGTGTCAGGGATGATCGCCCTTCCAGGGGGAGAGAAATGCAGCTAAGGTCCTTGCTTGGAAGGGACACTTATCACTTCTACTCACAACTGCTTGACCCCCACCTCGGACCAGGCAGGTAGCAGTTCAAAGGAAGCAGGGCGCCGGGCACGGCGGCTCGTGCCTGTAAGCTTCAGCCGTAGCGAGACCTAGTTCCAAAAAAATAGCTGGGCGTGGTGGTGCGCGCCTGTAATCCCAGCTACCTGGGAAGCTGAGGCTGGGGATTGCTTGAGTCTGTGGTACCCTGGGCAACATGAGCCTGCGGTTCCATGGGCAAAAATGGCCAGACCTAGTCTCAAAAAAAAGGGGGAAAGAAGGGTTTCTTACGGCGCTGATGTGGGCAGGCTTCCAGGACGGAATAGCAGGTGAAGAGCCAAGCTGCAGGGACCTGTGTGCCATCCGGAATATCTATGTCAAGGGAACGGATCAGCCCCCACCCACACATCTCTGACTATGTCTGTCTATGAGTGCGCACGTGCAGAGTGTTGCGCTGAGCACACCGCGCTGGGCGGGTGGTCATCTCTGCAGACTGGACTCTAGACTGTTCTGCAAGGTCTTCACTTTACACACTGAGAATGTGAGCACATGTTGCACTTGAGTGGCTGAGTGAGGTCTGGGACATGTGCCGGAACAGGAAGAGGACCATGTCCGAGTCTAACTCTGCTCTCACCCACTCCCTCCCTTCGCTGATCCTCAGACCCACTCTGGGAACTGAATCCCATCTTAAGCAAAGGCGAGAGTTGATGTACGTTGTCCTCTCCTGACCCAGGATTTCCGAGCCCCAAGCTAGGACTTGTTCTGAGTCACCCCACTGCCCCTACTCGGATTCTTTTAATGCTGGAAGACCTGCTCTCGAAGCCCTGCACAGCCTGGCGAGACTGCTGGTGCAGGGGGTGTGAGCTGCGAGCTCACTGCCAAGTCCAGTCGTCCCTCCTGGTAACTGGGGACAAAGCTCCCTCAATCCCACCCAGAAACCCAGCTCTGCTGCTCCCTGGCTGACATCATCGGCACCAGAGCCAGTTGTCTGCAGAATGTCTTCCCTTCCGTTAGGAACTGAGTAAGAGGTTCTGCGTGGAAATTGGGGGTGAGGGCATGGAAAGAACCCTCTAGATACCAGGCAGGCTGGCAGGAGGGGAGGGGAATCTCTCAGGCCATGAGCAGAGCTGGCAGGGATGTACTCCGGGACCAGCAAGGCTCCAGAGAGCTGAGAGCAAGGACTAGACCATACTTGCCCAGGCCTCAGTTTACCCATTTTTTTGGATGAGGGGCTAGAACTAAGAATTTACGAGCTCTAAAACGTACTGATTCACAAAAATCACACTATAAGAAGTCTCTATAAATCAATAAGAAATGCCTCAAAAGAAAAATGAGCAATCAGTATGAACAGGCAATCCTGCAGGGCACGGTGGCTCGTGCCTGTAAGCTTCAGCCTATGAAGCGGCCGGGGCTAGGGATTGTGGTTCGAGTCCTGCCTGGGGCCCGTAGCGAGACCTAGTTCCAGAAAAATAGCTGGGTGTGGTGGTGCGCGCCTGTAATCCCAGCTACCTGGGAAGCTGAGGCTGGGGATTGCTTGTTCTGTGGTACCCCGGGCAACGAGAGCCTGCGGTTCCATGGGCAAGAATAGCGAGACCTAGTCTCAAAAAGAAAAAAAAAAAAGAACAGGCAATCCTTCCCTCCCCTAAAAAACAAAAAATCCCCAAAGGGTTACAACTAACATAAAAAAAAAAAAAAAGCTCCAACTCAATGAGATCAGAGCACTGCAAATGAAACCAACAAAGCAGTATCGCCATCATTAATCTTGCTGATAAAGATGATCTCATACCTAGGGCTTATGAGGGGTGGGAGGATGGGTACTCAGTCACTTGGAGGAGTAGAAACAGGTGCTGCTTTCTTCCTGGAGGGTAATCTGTCAGTATGTGGTAAAAGGTCTAGAAATGAAATACAATAAAATGAAAGGTCTAGTGTGGACTGGCAATTCCATTTCTAAGATCCTCTTTGAAGGTGAGATCATAGCTGTTTGCAAAGGTAGTTTAGCAAAACATCCAGTAGCCAGAGGAATGTTCTTTTTTGCCTGTGGAACCGCAGGCTCACGTTGCCCTGGGTACCACGGACTCAAGCAATCCCCAGCCTCAGCTTCCCTGGTAGCTGGGATTACAGGCACGCACCACCACGCCCAGCTATTTTTTTGCAACTAGGTCTCGCTCCGCTGCCCCGGGGGGTGCGGGGGACGGACTTGAACCATGATCCCTGGTCCCCACCACAGCTTCCTAGGCTGCCACTTACAGGCAAGTGCCACCATGCCCAGCCCACCAGAGGAATATTCTTGAAATCAAAGATCATGTCTCTTTCTTCCTCCTCTCCCCCTTTAAAATACTCCAAAGATTTCTCTTCAGGCTGGGAAGAAACCCAACTGCGGACCTGTAACCTCGCCCTGTTCCCAATTCCTCCCTCTCAGCCCCTTTGTCATCCTGTTTGTCTCCTTGCTGTTCCCCACACACGCAAGCTCCAGTCCAGCCTCAGGATCTTTGCACTGACTGTTCCCTCTCCCTTAGAGGCGCATCTCTGTCAGATGTGAGCCTCGTGAGGGAGGGCCTCTGTGCCATTCACTGCTAGAAGCAGTGATCAGGACCACCTACAGTAAAGCACCTAAAGTCTGGTGCAGTGTGAACTCTTGAGAGCTGTTGGCAACAAAAATGGACGTTTTCAATTATTTTCTGGAATTGTCCTGCCACGGTTTAGGAAAATCTTGGCCAATCATAGGAAGCACCCAGCAAGAGGATATTGTAGAAAACACTCTATGGACATGTAAAGGGGCTAAGGATATTCACTCACTTATCTCCTCATAGGGGCACAAACAACAAAATGGAAGTCTCCGGCAGCTCACATCCCTCATCCAAGTTTCGTGTTATGTTACATGAAAAAGGCAGGTAGAAAACCAACATGCCTGCTACGACTTACTTTTTAAAAATACAGTACATTAGTACGTACTCATATGGGAGAGTCTGTAGGATTAACATTCAAATGTTATGGGCATTTGTTGGAGAAAAGAAATGGGTGACATTTTTCTCAATCATCTTTGGCTTTTCTGCGATTGTTTCCAACAACTGACCATTCATTACCTTTAGGAATGTGAAAATCCCATGTAGCAGGTAACCGACCTCTACTCAGCCCTTGCCTGCTGAGTTCTAACTGCTTAATTTCTGGGAGCGCCTATGAAGACTTGGGGTTCTGTGCTCTTAGGCAGCATTGTGAAGCTGGGGTTTGTGCCCCAGGTCTAAATATTTACTGGTTCTCAGTAAATATTCCAGGTGCCCTGCCCTATGTTCTTGGGGTTTGGCAAGATCCTGAGGAGAGTCCTAGATAACCAAAAAGATGCATTAAACTAAGCAAAAGGTTGAAGCGCTAGGCACCCTGGGGCATCCGACATGGCAAAAATTCACAATCCTAAACAATAGCAACTTACTTTAACTTGAGAAATAAAGGGAATGTATTGGTAGATGTAACTGAACCGCTTAGGGTCCTAGAGCTTCAGGTATGGCTGGATCCAGGTGCTCAGTTGCACCTTTCAGAATCTTCCAGGCTCTGTTTTCCTCTGTGCTGGCTCTGCTCTGAGGCAGATTCTCTCCATGTTGTAGCAGGACGATCCATCAGCAGCTCCAGGCTCACACTCCAGTAGCTCAGCCATTCCGGTAAACACAGGGCTGCTCTCCAGGGGGCTCCAGAAAAGCCCACAGAGAGGCCCTGATAGGCCAGACTTAGGTTTCTTGCCCACCCCTGAACCATGCACAGGGGTGCTGATTGGCTGATCCTGAGTCACAAGACCATACAGCCACCAAGGGAATGGGGTCAGCTCTACCAGACTCTACACAGTGGAAGAAGGGAAGGATGAGCTGTTTTCCTGGGATAATGGGGTGGGAGGAGGGTGCTATTTGCAGAGAGCAGGGCTCCTTTCCACTAGCTGTGTTGTAGCCTGTGCTACGTGAAGCACGGAAATGCCTTTGATCAGAAAATCTGGCTAAATCATAATACCTGGTCCTCAGCTATTTTGATGAGCAGAGAACAGGCCTGACAAGGGCAATGAGGAGGACAAGAGAAGGGAGTGAAAGGAATGAGTGGGGATGTGCCCTGCCAGGGGAGCAGAAGTTGCAGTTCAAAGACTCAGTGAGTGACTTTGCCGGAATAAGCCTCCAGACCCAGCCTCAGTAACTCCTTCCATAAGATCAGCTAATCTGGCTGACGCTGACAACTTGTTAGCGCAATGTTGGGTATGTTTTATTTTGGGGGTGAAACTTTTGGGGTACAGCGACCCCTCCCTTTTCACTGAGAAGTTCTGGATGAACCCAGTTTGTTGCTATGATCCATGCTGGGAGGGAAATGATATCGTTTCCCCTGGAGGGGACTTTCGGTGTGGCTTTAAGTGAAGGGGAGTTTGGAGGCTATTTCTGGCCAAAGACTGAGGTGGGTGAAAAATGTGGGGTGGGAGGTGTCAGGGGCGCTTGGGGAGGAAACCTGAGCTGGGGCTATGTGCCCAGAGCTGGGAAGAAGGGCTGTGGGTGGAGAGGGGCTGGGCCAGTGCCGTCCCACCCCTAGGGTCAGCAGGGTGAGGCATGGGCAGCTGGGAAGGGAACTGGTGGGACAGGAATGTCCCTCCTCCCAGCACCTGTCCCCCGTCTTGTTGACCCTTGACCCTATTCCACAAGCACTCCTGGAGAAAGCAAGGAGGGAAGCCTTCTGAGTGGCCACCAGGTCCTGTACCTCCAAGTGATAGAGCAACAAACTACTGCAAGTCACCGCTGGGCAGGTGCCCTCCTAAGTGTTTGCAGGGGTCAGCTGAATCGAGCTTCACATGCCTGAAATAGGCCTGGCTATTAGCTTCATTCGACACATGAAGCATCCGGGCTCAGAGGGGAAGACACAGTCTGTGAGCAATGGCCACTGTCAATGTAAGGGTGGCCAGGCTAGGGTCAGAGGTCAGGAATAGTCAGCACACAAGTGCTGCGTGAGCCAGAGTTTGAAGGAGATGAGATGACCTTGAGAAAGGAGACTGGAGATCTGGAAAAGATCAGTCATTCGAATCCAGGCATCAAAGGATCAGTGCAATTCGAACATGATGACATGTATAGGGAAGAGTCTTATGGGGGAAGGAACAGCAAAAGCAAAGGCACAGAGACACGCACGTGTTGGGGACATCTGGGCCAGGGCAAGCAGCCTGGTAGGGTTCGGCCAACACTTAGTGAATCATGAGGTCACCTGTACAGAGGGCTGGGCGCCCTGTCGCTGTGTCCCAAAGGTGCCCTGAGACCTGGAATCCCCACCATTTGCCATGACAGCTGAGCGGTGACTGACCCTTACCACTCCTTGTGTACCTTCATGGGTTGGGGGACAAAGGTCTGGCAACCTTGGGCCCAAGGCAAACCTGGAGGACATGGAAGGAAAAGAAGGCCTTCTCCTCTCAGACCTGCCCGGGAGTCCACTGCAGCCTGGGCGGCTGGGGATGGACAGGAAGTTGGCCATTCCTTCCCGTGTGCCTGAGGAGAATGGCTTCTGTGTGAGCCACAACAAAAGGGCTTTTCTGCCAAGTTGGAGGGGGAGGAAGCAGCCAGCTCACTCCCACCCTAGGCTGAAAGGAGGCTCTGTTGGTGGCCCTGGGGTCTTCCCTGAGTAGAATGTGGGGGGTGGGGTGAGGGTGGCCTCATCTCCATCCCAGTTCTCCAGCTGTACCGCGGTAGAGTGGGGGCTGCTGAGAAGTCAGTCTGTCTGGGTTCTAACCCTGGCAGATCATTTCCTAGCTGTGTGACCAGGGCTAGGTCTCTCTGCCTCTCTGAGTCCTACTTTTCTCACCAGTAAAATGTAAGAGGGGGCGTGTGAGTCACAGGGCCTGGATTGCACACAGAGGGCCTTCCAGACACTGTCACCAGCATTTCATGGCCACCTGCCCCCCTTTCTCCTGCAGTCCATGAGGTAGGCATATCATCCGGTCCCTGGAGCTTAAGTAGGGCAGCATGGGGCCTGGAGAGCAGGGTATGTCAGGCTCTAGATGCCCAAGCTGTGCAAATGTAGGGGTAAAGGGCTGGAAGAAAGCATGCCACGCTGTCCAACTCTGGCAGGGGAATTAAGGTGAGTTGGAGTTTTTCTTCCTTTTGTTTATCTATAATATCTTTTTTTTTTTTTTTTTTTTT
>PVHY01030885.1:0-13048 GCA_004024945.1 Uropsilus gracilis
TATCCCCAGGGGCTTTCCTGTCACCTTGGCTTTGACCTTCAAGCAAGTAGCCTGGAGCATGGGGGAGCTTCAGCAGTCAGGGCAGTTCTCAACCAGTGGGAACAGCCAAGTGGGAAATGGCCACCCACCCCCACCCTCGACATTCCTGTCGGTTTTCAGGAAGCCCCCAGCACATACCCTGGGCCTTCTTTGCTCTCTGTCTTCCTCCTCCTGTTTGCTGGCCTCAGCCACCAAAGAAACCACCTCGCCCAACTCCTTGCCTCGGACACAGTATTCAAATAGAAACACAAGCCCTCTGAGGTGGGAACATTACTGTCACCATTTCAGCCCAGAGCAGACAGACTGTATCCGCCTGACTCAGTGGTGGTTCTTGGGGTTCTGCCAGGTCCCACTGGCTGAGATGGCAGGGACCTGGGCCGTGCCTGGAGCTGCAGCACCATAGGGCTGAAGGAGACGCCCTTGGCCACAGAAACACTGAATGGCCCATGGTTTCCCCTTCATCCTGGACACTTCCTCTTTGAAAAGAAAACCTTCAACATTTGACTTCATTTTTGTTTTGCTTTTATTTATTACACACATTATATATACACACATGCATATATGTATATAAATATATGTAAATATATGCATGTGTATAAACATATTAACAAATCTATACATATATGCATATATGTGTATGTGTGTCTAGCTATATAAAGGTTGGAAAGAAATTCACTAGAATGTTAACAGTAGCTATTCTTGGATTGCGGCAGATGATATTTCTATTTTGTGTGTGTTTTTCTGTCTTTTCTAATTTTTCCCACAATGAAATATTATTGTCAAAAGAAGCAAAAGCAGTATTTTTTTAAAAGAAAGATTGAACTTCCTTGAAGGAATTCATCATTGCCTTAAAGCACTGCTTGCTTGATAGCAGGTGACCCTTGGAGACATGACAATTCCTGGCAGCAGGCACCATCACTTCCCAGAACCCAACAGCATGGAGCAGCAGGGCAGAGAGGCCAGGAAAGATGAAAGTGAAGATTTGAAAGTCAAAGCATCCTCCCCTGGGATATGGATGTGGGATGGCGCAGGGCGCTTGTAGAAGGAGCAGGGACAGTCTCTAACAGTTATGTGATATGCAGGTCAAAGGACAGAAAGTCATCAGATTTGAACACGAGGTCCAACAGTAAGGTCGAAAGGAGACAGACATGACCTTGGCCTTGGCAGAGCATCACTGTATCTATCATCCATCCCTGCCCCATTTTGGAGGGATGCCTTCTCCTTTGAGTGTTGAAAAAGAAGGATTTGCTCCCAAATTGGTCAATGTCTCTTTTTGTTCATCCCACAAAATTGGAGTGAGTATTCTGGTGCCAGCCACCAGGCTGTTGACTCTGTTATCTCAGGGACATCATGTGACCATCATGCTGCCCACTGTCACTCACCAGCTATTATCAGAGACTGGGCAAGATCCAATAAATACAGGGACAACTACAACAATCCAATCACCACCCCATTGTGTACGAAGAAGATGCTGTTGCACTAGATGGAAAGAAAACTAGTCACAAGACCAGAGTTTTTACCCCTGTCCTTCCAGCAAGCCCATCACCATCCTTGGGAGATCACCTGTTCACTTTGTGATTCAATTGATTCAGTCCCCCCCCGGCCCCCACTGGACGAGTTCACCTTAGAAGAAAATCCAGGGGTGAAATCACCCATCATCAATGATGGCATCTTGTTCCTTAGGATAAGCAATTGGTGTACATGGAAGTGTACAGAGGTCAGCCTTGGGGTATAGGGGGGCTTCCAGTTCACCAAGACTAGGCCGTGGGGGTAGGGGTTGGCACAATGCTTGGCTGGGTGTGGGCCTTTCTGTTGCTCCTCAACGGCCTCTCCTCAGGGATCTTGTGGTCTTAATGGAGACTGCATTAGCTAATCTCGTGATTCAATTAGTTCTAAATGTTCCTGGTCTGAGAAGAAAGGATGGCAAGGTGGGGATTTGCTGACTCCTATTTGCCGGAAAGGGTTTCCCAAGACAACGGAGCTGCAATTTGAATTCCCAAGCCTCCCACTTCCCTCTCCATCCACGTGCTCAGGGTCATGACCCCAAATGAGATCATGCATGTGAAAGCACTTTGTAAACTATTTCGATTACTCCGTCCCTCTTGGGGGGGATGGCCCCCACTGCCTTCCCTAGCCATCCTCTACCCCAGAGATAAGGAGGATATTCTGGGACAGTGGGACCAGCAAGTTTTGAAAAGTGGCCCCATTGACCCTGAGGGATGGTGGGCCGGTGGCTTCAGAGAATGGAGGTGACAAGCAAAAGTCCACTCTCTCAGTAGCAGTTCTGCTCAGTTCTGGGTCTCTGCTCCTGTAGGAAACTGCATCTCACTTGGGCACACAATCCTAGCCTGCCCAGTCATCTTCTGCTTGTACTAGAGACCTCATCTCCCCAGACAAGATTGGGACTAAGGGTCATGTAGTGCAAGCATCCAGCTCGTGACACCAATTGTAGGACAAGTTCTTTATTGGTTCTAGCAATACACAGACATACCTGGCAGGGCAGGGCTATGGGGACTCGGAGGTAGCCCAGACCTCTAGCCTCCCAAGAATCTTCACATTTTTTCTCCGGCATTCTCCCTCTCCCCCCCCCCTCTTCATCTCTCTCCCTCCCTCCTTATCTCTTCCACCTCTCTCTCCCCTCACTCTCTTGCTCTGCTCACTCTCTCATGCTCGCTTCACCCCAGGCAATACCACGGCTTTATTGCTGCCTCCTAGGTGCAGGTGAACCCACTCATGCATGTACCACCACCACCCCCCCGGCCAGGTATGTACAATCACGGGAAGGGTGCAATACCACAGGTGCTAGCTAGTCCTAGAGGCCAAGGGTGGAAGGGTGAAAAGCCTGACCAACTCACCTTACTGATCACATCTTAGATACTAGTTTCCAGAAAGGACAGCTGAGTTCCAGGCAGGAAGGGACAGGGAACAAAAAGAAAAGGTGGGAGAAGGGAGGACAGGTCAAAAGAAGACAAAAGGACGCCTAGATGAAGCTCTACCACCTGACGCTTCTTTTTCAACTCACAGGAAGTGCTACTGCCCCCTGGAAGCTGTGGCAACTGGAACTGTGGTTTGTGGAGATGAAGGACAAAGAAGAAATGAAAGTGCCAGTGACTTCCAAATATGGCCAGTGACCCTTCCAGAAAGAAAACGGTCAGTTGCTCACCTCCCTTCTTTGACATCAGAATTGTTGTCCTTAACAGTGAAAGCAGTTGGTCAGGCAGCTGAGAGATCCTGTTATAGCACAGTATTCACAGAGTGAGATCACAGTTGCTCTTGTGTAAAATGGGGCCATTGGGCTGGAATAGTGGTAAAGGGTGACTGCACATTGACATCTCCTGGGAGGCTTGCAAAGGCTCCCTGCACAAAGATTCTAGTTTAATTGGTCTGGGTGCACATTCTGACTGTACTGTTATTTTCATTTCAGTGATGTGCTGACAAATCAGCTGTCCAAAAAAAAGGCTCTGGCTTGTAGGATTTGCTGATTTCCATGGTGCAAATAGTCTCTCTGCTAATTTCAAGCAACCAGTAGTGACCCTGATAGACCTCTGTTTCCCAGTGATTCTAAGTTACTAGTAAACTGGAGACCCACCTGAGCTCTTCTGTGAGTCACTTTGGAAAGAGACCTGGGACCTGGGAGCTCTATATCCCCAAAGCAGAAGTGAGGAGGACAGGTCGGTCACAACTCACACCGTGACCTGTTGCCCATCCACCTCACTTTCTCCATAGTCACAGAGGCCACACTCTCATGCCCATCTCCCCACCAGAGGCTCTCTGTAGTGTTTTGTGGAGAGGAAGGGCAAAGAAGAAATCATAGTGCCAGTGACTTCCAAATGCGGCCAGCACCCCTTCCAGAAAGAGAACGCTCAGCTGCTCGCTTCCCTTATTTGACATCAGGAACATATCCTTAACAGTGAAAGCAGTTGGTCAGTAGCTGAGAGATTCTTGTATAGCACAGTATTCACTGAATAAGAACAAGAGCTGTTTCTTCAGAAAATACTGAGAAGTATTAATGGAGGGTGAGTGGAGGAGGAGAGAGAAGACATTGACTTCTCCTGGTCATGGTGGGGTCTTGGGTGTTTTCATCAGGGTCAAAACCCAATCTCTCCTTTCCTCTGAGAGTGACACAACTTATGTTCTACTACTAAATTCCATGGCATTTGTTAAGTGCCTTCAGGAGTTCAGGTCTGTGCTCACCATTTTTAGAATTTAGTTTAAGTGGAAAATGCTGCTCTCTGAGGCATTTAATGAGCTAGAAACAAGCTCAGGAACTCTGAGTCATGCATCGGCTAGCATAATAGGTGGGTATAGGTTGTACAGGTAAGTGTTGGTGGAATTCAGAGTATTTTATATTCCGCCAGTTTCCAAAATGGAATCAAAGTATCTGAGACCCAGAAAAGGACAAAGGCCAGTACAAGTTCAACCAGAAGTCTTTAGAGAAGGAAGAATTGATGTGGCACATAAAGCTACCAGATGGTTCCACTGGGAAGGGCAAGCCCAGGTATACAGGGTCTCTGGGAATGAAAAGAACACAACCACCCTAGGAAATGACAAAATGGCAGCTGGTCCTTGGTTTGGGTAGATGTCATGTGTAGGACCCTTATGGAGACTTGTCCAGTCATGAACAGTGGATGGAGCTACAGCTACTCAGAAGGGAGAGGTTTTTCTAGTCATTCTAAGGCGGCCAGTTGACCAGCAAGAACAACAGAATGAGTCCATTCTGCCAACTCCATGAGGCCAAGCTCTACCTCACTGGTCATCAGTCAGATCTTGAGGCCTGGGTTCTGGGATCCTGAAGGAACAATTGTCAGTGAGCTTAGCAAAGTTGCCTAACTTCTAAGATCCAAGGATGTCCTAAAGGGGAGGGTCTTGGGTACTTAGATCATACATCAAAGAATCAATAAACACTTAGCATTTGGGCTTTGGTCATTGCTATCTTGAACTCACCTTAGGTTTGGGCCAGTGTGTTATACCCCTTAAGGCCACACTGACCACATGGTAGTGAGATATCCGGGGGAGTTACCATGCTTTAGGAAATGAGAAAATTAGGTCCAGAGATTCTGCATGTAGCTCGTTATGAGTTGATTATTTTCCATGTGATACAATAGAGTGAATTTTTGATCATCAGCACAGTCCCTGAGCCATGGAATCAACTAACAGTAGAGTTGCAGGGAGCTCAGTGATGACCAGACCATCTAATTTTACAGATGACGAAACCAAGACTAAAGAAGTCAAGTGTCAGAGTCAGGTCACAGAGCTTCTCAGGGATGGGCCTTTGTCTTGGTGGTGTCAGAGAGGAAGAGGCCACATCTTGGGCAAGCACCACCATTGACAAGCCCAGATGCTGTGCCTGAAAGAGTACGATGGGAAGGAAAGGCTGAATGGTCAAAGAAATATAGAAACAGACAGTAAGATGGATGCAATTCAGCTGATTGGAGGGTGGGGAGAGGAAAAAATAGATTTTCGAATTAGGAGAGGGCCAGATCAGTCAGGGGTGGAAAAGAGAATTGTGAATGAAAGATGAATGAGAACCAGACCACAGAGGGAGATGAAATAAGTGAAGTATGAAATCAACCCTCCATGGGCCGTAAGGTGAGCAGCCTTGAAATATGCCCATTGCTTGCAGCTAGAGGGGAAAGAAGGGGAGTGTAGGAAAGGGGGCAGTGGGAGCCCCACCCTGTTCAGGGTGGGGTTAGGTCACAGTAGAGGGGTTGCAAGAGGGCTTCCTGGAAAGAGCAGGGCTCCTAGAGCCTAAGGGATTAAACTCATCTGGATGGATGAGAGGAATCTCAGCGCAAGCCAGGAGCCAACAGTGTCTGCCCTCCATCTGCGGAGCCTCTTTCTGCCATGCCCTTTTCCTTGATCTGACCTAGCTTCAGCTTCCTTGAACCAGGTTCCAACACCGGATCCTGAACCCAGAGCACCTTCATCTCCTCCCCCACTGCAGTCCATCTGCACATGGCGGTCTGCACACCACCCAGCCCTTGAGACTCCAAGCGGCCTTGAGGTGAGGTTGAGGAGATTCTTTCATGATGCCAACATCTGCCCCTACTGGCTCAGGTCTGAAAACAGACCCTGCTTTGTGCAAGCTTCTACTCCAAAGAAGCAAGGTGCACCAAACTGGGGTTTAGGCATCCCCATGGGTACTGACATGACTCAGAGTGAAAAGGCTCCATCCAGCGTGTGTTCTGCCCACAGAGAGGCCCCTGAACTGCACACATGCCAGCTTCATGTTCAGGAGAAAGACGCAGATGTGATGAACTATGACCAAGAACTCAGTCCTGCCAAGAATCAACAGGCTCCGAAAGAAACTAAGTGGCTGCCGAGAGGCACCTTTTTAGCTAAAGAGCAGTGGGGGCTTGGAAGCAGAACCACTCCCTCTCTCTTCTGAAGCTCTCAGGGGTCCCCTGAAATGGTGCAGCTGACACTCAGACATGGATGGAGGGGATTATAGAAGAGTTTCTCAGTTGTCCTCAAAGGTCACCACCAGATCTCCCCCCCCCATACCCATGGCTATGAGCCCTGAATATTATTGGGGTGCTGCTGTCCCTGTAGGCCCCCTAAGTTGCTTGCTATGACATCATGCTGTCCCTAAGGTCCCAAGCCAATGAGTCTCCAGGGAGCACAGGACAGGAGGAAGAGTGACAGATGAACATCAAAGTTTAAGTCCCCCACTCAAACAACTTAGACCTTATATGACCTTGACGGAGGGGTTAACCTCTTCCAGCCTCACCTCTGTTGCAAGACAGGGGGTACAGCACAGGCCTCTTGGCTTTCTCCTGAAGAGCCAGTATGACAATGAGAGGAAACCCCATGCACAGAGGTATGATGCCCCTTCCCTCTCCCAGTTCTTCCACTGGGGGACATTTTGGAGTAGCCCTAAGTAAAGACTGCTGTGCCCTAAAGCCAAGAGCCAGGGACCCTCCATGCTGGGCCATGCTGATTGTCAGAGGGGCCTCGTGCTTAAGCATCCTTTCTCTCCCTCCCACCCCGCCCCCTTGATCCTGCCACCCCCATCCTCTACTAACCAAGATAATGGGGAATCCATGCAGCGTGGGGCTGGCTCACAAGAGGCCCCATATATAAAAATTACTCCTGATGGCTGCGATGGAGTCTGCACTGCCCGGGCCAGAATGAAATATGAAGATTGGGCGGTGGGGGATGACTGGGTGACACGGGGGAGCGGTGATTGAGTACAGCCCATGAGTTACATTCAATACTTATTGAAGTATAAAGATGAGGTTATGCGCTCACCGTTACTCCTCCTCGGGCCTTCCAGACAGTGTCTCCAGCGTCACCTTATTCCCTCTGCCCACTCCTTCTCTCTGGGCCAGTTGGAAGCTTCCGTAGAATCAGAATCTCCTCAGAAGTCTCGGCCCTGGTTTCAGGGATCCGGCAGAGTGAGAGCAGGGAGAAACCTAGAAGAAGGGCAGATGGGGAGGCAGAGGGCCTGGTCTCCTGCCTGTCCCCTACCTGACTCCAGGACCCCAGACAAGACACTCACCATCCCTGAACCCGTCTCCTCTGCTAAACAGAAACACGACTGCTCGCTCCCTGTGCGGCCCAGGGATCTGCAGGTGAAAGTTTCCCAATTCAGCTGATGGAGCACGAGTTTATGGAGACACCTGGAAAAAACTAATTGGTCCCCTAATGGTTAATTTGGTAACTCTAAAAAGAGGTAAGCATAAAGGTTGGGGGGGGGGGGAGCAGGCCCTGGAGAATCTTCCAAAAGGGAGCCTCTTTCCACCCAAGGACTGCAGGAATGTCAAAAATAGATACACTCTTTGCTCTCCCTGCCCAGTGACAGATCAGAGGTGAAAATCATTCATTGGGTGACTTTTTTTTTATTAAAAAAGAAAAAAAAAAGGCTTCTGCCTAATGGAGAACTCTTAATAGGTGTTGTTTTTCCTAAATTATCATATTAACCACAGATAATTAACAAGCATATCCTTCATGCTGCAGGATCCTGACAAACCCAGGGAACGCCTGGCGCTGCCTATAAATCACCCAGCCATCCTTCAAGGCAGCTGTTTAATTACTCCCGCATTTGGGAGGAGCGATATCGAGACTCTCTCTCTAAATCTGGTTGCCAGTGAAAATAAAGTCAGCAACATTTCAGCTCTTTATCACCATTGTTCCCTCTGAAGATGTTGCCTCCGCTGCTATTTATAATGGTGGGAAAACTGGAAGGCGCCCAAATGTCCAGCAAGAAGGGGAAAGCGCTTGGCTCAAGAAAGGAGAGAGGATCCGTGTCGCTGATGGCTGCAGCTACCTCCGCGGCAGGCCTGACAGCGTGTCAGGACATGGAAACACGCGCTCTAAATCATGTTAAGTGGGAAAGCAACAGCAAATACTGCAAACGCCGTGATTACAACTATATAAAAAGGTATATAATTATTGACAAAGAATGCACGAGAATTGAGAGGCATATAAAGCGTGGTGTTTAATGCTTGTTTTCGAGTCTAAAGTGGATTAAGCTCATTTAAAAAAAAAAAAAAACAAAATAAAACCGAGCAGGTGGCAGTTGGCCTAGGCTGTTGGCTCCTTCCAGCCCTGCTGAGATTCCCGGTGATCTGGAAAAACAAATGTAGCTAACCCCTTACTGCCCCCCACCCACCCCCCACCCAGCCCCTAGGGAGACCCCCAGCTCCAAATGCAGGATCTTGGCGGCAGCCTTGAGGTCTGAGTGGCACTGGAGGGTGGAAGTCGGGAGCCTGCCTTTTCATGCCTCATTGTTCCTGGAGTCAGGAACTTTGCAGCCAGGAGCCTGCCCTCAGCAGTAGCCGCTCTGCTGGAGACACCTTGGCCGGGCTCTTGCCTGAGCTCAGCTGTGGAGCCGAACAGGAGGTGGTGATCACCGCTCAGGGGAGCCGCAGCCAGAGATCTGGCTGGGAGAGTGGCACCGAGAAACGGGGAGCAGGGGCAAAGAGCGGCGTTCTTTTGTTCTCCACAGCCACACAGCAGCGCTCAAGAAGATGAGGCCTGCGCTCTGTCCTGTAGGAGGATGGCTCTGAGTTTGGGGAGCGCTTTCTCCTCAGAGTTGGGGGCAACCTCGCCTTTCCAACTACTGCCCCCTGGGACTTGGGGTCAGCAGCTTTGGGCTTTTCAGGTTGGCCTTTTCCATTTCAGGCCAAGCTTTTTTTTTTTTTTTTTTTCTAGGAGAGAAGAGATGGGCAAGAAGGCGGCTGGCGTAGGGGGGGCCACGGGAGAGGCAGGAAGTCCCAGCTTGGGCACAATGGGCGCTGAGTAGCAGAGATCATCTGATCGGCCAGCTGGGATTCTGGTCTGTCCAGGCCCTGGGTCCTGGGCGGTCTCTCTGGCTCTCTGGGTGCTGCAGCCACACACGTGAGGGGAAAGGAAGAGCAATAGAGCTCAAGGCCTCAGCCAGGCCGGAGCCAGACCGACGCTGTGGTGCTCTGGCCACCTCTCCCACAGCATTTCCTTCGAAAAGGAGGCGGTTCCGGATCAGCAGCACATTTCAGCAGCTTGGCCCGATGGGGGGCGTGTCCAGCCACGTGGCCCTGGGAGAGGCAGATGGAGGACTAGCCGCCTCCCTCCCACCTCCCTGTGCTCGGGCGAGGTCTCCTTCTTCTCCCACTCACATCTGCTTGCTGTCCATTATCTCCTTGGCCTTAAGGAGTGCTTGCCGCCTCCTCCTTCTAGTTTTGAAAGTTTATTTCTGGTGCTCATTAACATATTTAAGCAACACTTGGGATGGAGTCCTGAGGTGACCTGAATCACTACATGGTGGCACGTCTGTCCCTTCAGGGGCCTGGAGGAAGCATTTCAACCAAAGGGCTATGAGGAGCCCCTGGGGCCAGAGCACCACGTGCACCGTGACAATGCACCATGGCAAAGCCTTGGGGATCTGTGCATCATGAGTCTGGAGAATGAGGTCGATGGCAGAGGATGGGAGAAACCAGGTGGATGGAAGCTCCCTTTGAGTATGAAACGAGGCCATGAAATAAAACACTCGCAGCACCAGTGTGATCAGAGAACAGTAGTAGCCTCATCTTACTGATGAAGAAATGGATGCCCAGAGAAGTTGAGTAACTTTTCCAAGGTCACACAGCTAGGAGATCATGAAGCCTGATAAACTCCACAGAACGACACAGTCTGACCATCACAGGAGGGAGGAGAGAGAGGAGATGGAGGACAAGTAAGAAGTAACAATTCAAAGATCACTCATTGAAATGTTAAAATAGTTCGTCTCTCCTCAACATACAGCCTAGAAGTTATTATTCCTAATATTTTGCTCTGGTTCTGTCTCCATAAAACAAGTTTCTGAGCTGCTGCGAATACTGGGAATATTCTGGAGTCCCCTCCCTGGTGTAGTAGGCAAGGGGGCAAAGCCCCCTCAGCCTCAAGTCCAACCAGGTTCACTTCCCATTCACCCCCCCCCCCCCATGACCAAGGAGCCAGACAGAGAAGATTTCAAGTGTGGGTACCCAGCCTTTGCAGCTCCACAGTGCAAGCTTCAGAAAGGGATTAAACCCTACCATTTGCCCTCCAAGGCCCGTAGATAGATAGCATCGACAAGTCTAAGCGTCAAGATGACTTAGAAAAAAGATCTAAAGCTACAGATGAAAACCAAAGCCCCATCACGTCTGACTAGATTTTGATGTCAGTGACTATTCCTTTCCCTGATGACTTGGTCATAGGTTTATACACTTAGGGTTGTTGGAACAGAACTCAGAGTAAAATCCGTAAAACTATTATCCTGGGTACAGATCCTCACTTTGATGGTCTAATGAATTCTTTGTCTAACTGTCATGAGACTTTCATCTCAGTCCACACTGGCATTCAGTTTTCTGAAAGGACCTATTGACTAGGGAAGATGTGTCTGGACCAGGTTACCTGGCAGGTTGTCAAGCCAGGACTGTATACCCATTTTATTCCCTGCCAGGCAATGCCACCTCCCGAGGCTTTGAGGGAAGTGAAGTGTGTTTTTCACTTCTGACCACCTCAAGCAAGACCAGGGAATCCAGAGCATCTGCCCAGCAGAACTGGGAGAGAGATTCAACACCCCAGCAGGTGCCAGGGTGCAGGTGGACATGCTATTCACAGCCAGATCCCATACTAAAGGTAGGATGAGTTCACATTGTATTTGGGAAAAAGGGTTGGGATGAGGGAAAGCTATTCCAGTCTTCTCCAGATCATCTGTCTTTGTCTTCTTCTGACCTGACTCCTTGTCTCCAACTTAACCAACATCTTCATTAAAACTCCATCAAGCATTTATTCTACAACAGCCCCAGCTCCAACTCCAGTCAAGGAACTGCTGTCTGACAGGCCATTCTTCCCCACCATTCAGAATGACCCCAAGAGATCCACGCATGCATGGTAGACAGTGCAGAGGATGTGGTATGTCTGCTATGACTAACTGGAACAAATCCTATGGATGAATCTAGGATGCAGAGAGGGGCCGAGAAACATGAAAAGAAAGCATGGTCAGCACAAGAGGATCCTCTTTAGGACACACTTCTAATTATAAATAAATAAATGCATGGAAAGAGGCCAGAACTGTGGTTGCCTGGAGTGGAGGGTGGGGATTTCAGGGTGATTTTCCCTTTCTATTTCTCTTTTGGCAGGCCTGTCATGAACATGCATTACCACTCTAAACACAATATATGTAAAGAGATGCAATTTTTTTAAGAGACTAGGTCTTGCTATGTTGCCCAGGGTAGTTCCAAACCCGTGGACTCAAGTGATCCCTAGCCTCAGCCTCCCAAGGCTGGGGTTACAGGTGCACGCCACCACATTTGGCTATTTTTTGAGACTAGGTCTTACTATGTTGCCCGTGGTAGTCTTGAACCCATGGACTCATGTAATTCCTAGTCTCAGTCTCCCAAGACTTGGATTAAAGGTGTGCACCACTGTGCCCAGCTCAAGAGACACAAATTTAAATGAAAATCTCCCCTCCTTGACAAACCCTCTACAGATTGACCTGAGGAGGATGGCAGCTTGCAAAGATTACCAGGAAATGGTTGGTTTCCATCCCAACATGATTGCTTCTCTTACCAACCCCTCCCATAAACCATGGCATGTGACTTTCTGGAAATCGAAGAGTCCAGGCCAGCTAGGAAGGAGAAATGCCTCACCCTGGACCAGCCTGCTCATCTACTCTGGGAAGAGCTATTCGTACATAGAGTTGCTCAGATCTTGTGTGAAGATATTCTTCAGACTATTGACTGTGTTTTCTGGAAACTTGTACATTTAATTAAGAGAATAGTATATCTTCTTTATTAGTGTCTTACTCTTAGCAGCCCAGGGAATAGTCACTAGATCTGTTCTTCCCTGGCAGAACTGTCGAGGAAAGGGAGGCATCTTCTCCTAACCTGCCCTCCTGGGTAAGCCCTGCTATGATATTTTTCTTCCCCAAAGCTAAACTGACCCAGAGCTCTGAACTCCTGTCTCTCTTCTCTGACACATCTTTGTTTTCCTCTATCTCTTGGATAAACCATGTTTCCACCCTTAAGAGCCCTCCCTTTTGACACATGGTTCTTCCATCAACTACCAAAAGGTTATAGGAGTCAGAAAATTATTGGTAAAAATAATAGAAATCTTTACTGACATTGGTTTAAATAAATACGTAGATGGTCTGCAGAAATCTGCACATTGATGATGTTAACTTAGCAGTTTAACAATATCAGGGCATGCGGTCCCTCTCATTCTCTTGATCATGCTTTCAAGAGCTTAGAATGGCTGCCTGAGCTCCAGACATCACATCTATAGCCCAGGCAGGGAAAGGGGGAATTGAGAATGCTCAACCACGCCCTCCCTTTTATTAGAAAAGTGAAACCTCCCCAGAATACTCAGAGCAAGCTTTCATTTATGTCTAGTTGGCCAGATTATATTTTATGGCCCTTCCTGGATGCAAGGGAGATCGAGAAAACAGATATTTATCTTTCCCAGCCTCTAAAGTAGCATACTGGGAGGATCCATAGTATTAGCTGGCAAGCAGTCTACCTCACAGAGGCCAAACTCTTTCCCTAGAGAAGCTTTACAAATAGAA
>PVHY01030886.1:0-13061 GCA_004024945.1 Uropsilus gracilis
GGACTTCCTTATCCCCCCTCCTGTCCTCCCTACTGTCTTCCCCCACCACCCTCACCCCCTTGCTCCCTCCTGCCCTCCCTCTGCCCCTTCCCTCCTCCCTGCCTGGGGCCTGGGGTCTGGCAGAGAAGAGGCTTTCACACTGACTGACTGGTGAGAGGTCTGAACAGGCGCTGGGCGGGGCTCAGAGGCTGGAGGCTGCTGCTGCTCTTCCCTTTGTTAATTTATAAAGAAATGTTTAAGTGACTTTTGTGCTGGGAAGGGGTGTGATTGGCAGCCTGGGGTCCCCTGAAGGGCTGGAGTGACTGGGGCTCTCTGCAGGAGCCACTGTCTAGGCATCGCCCTGGCTCCTGCCATCAGGCAGCATCTGGTGAGGCCTCTTTGTGGGGGGGCACTAACCCTCCCCAAGAGTGACAGGGTTGCCCCTGGGGGCAGCAGCACTGTGTGGCCGTGTGAGGTGCCTGTTTGTGAGGTTGTGTCCCCAAAATGGATGCCAAGGACAGGTGGGGCCAGGACAGGTGTCCAACGGGTAAGCTGTTGCCTGAGTTTTGAGGGCCCAGGGCTGGGGCTGTCCTGGGCAGTGGGCAGGGCCACTGCCAGGGCCAGGGCCCTCTGTGGACCAGAGCTAGGGGACCTGAGCATGGGATCCCTGCGGGCCCCTGGGCCTGGTCAGTCTGTGGGAAGCCCATTCTCTTGGGCCGGCGACCTGACCACAGTCCCTCAGTTCCACCCAGTGCTCATAGGGCCAGCTGTTGGGTATGAAAGGTCAGGCCAGTCTGCCTGTGCCCCTGGGTGGCGCTTCTGGGAGGCAGCTGGCCTGGGTCCTATGCCCTGCATTCTGGTCTTGCTCCCAGCCGCATCTTATGCATCTTAGGCCTGAGGATAAAGCCAGGGCTGGAACGGGGTGGGGGGTGGGGGGGAGGGTGCAGCCAGGGTCCTGGGCTGGGCAACCCATTATCTTGCTGTGGCCTGGGAACCCCACCCAGCTGGAGTGAGGTGCACCAGCCCCAGCGCAGGAAAGAGGGTGGCGTGTCGGGAGCAATTATGGGGGGAGAAAATCGCTGATGGAAATAAAAGGGGAAAATGCGGCTGCTTTATTCTCTGCTCTCTGGGAGAGAGGAGACAGTTGGCTCCGTTTTGTTCAGGCTTTTTGAAAAGAGAGGCGGCTGACAGGCAGGCAGACAGAGCAGGAGGCAGGAGGAGGCGTGGGGGGGGCGGGCGTCTCAGCCGCCTGGGCTGGGCTGGGGAGGCAGCGCTGAGAGCTGGCAGGCCCTCACCTGCCGCCTGAGGAATGCAGGTGCACCCTTGGCGGGGAAGCACGGAGAGCTCAACTGCTTGTGATGCAGAGGGAGCAGGATCCTGGCCAGGCCACTAAGGGCAGGGATGAGGATACCCCACAGAGCGAGTCTGAGCCTCTGTCATGACCTGAAGTGGGGAATTGGCAGATCTGCTGTTTCCAGCCCTGGACCCTGCATACCCTTGCCTTCCTGCTCCGTGGGCCCTGCTCCTCCAAGCCACTCCCCTGCCCATGGGCCCTGGGCATTAGGGCCTGGCAGATGTGTCCCTGGAGTCCTTAGCCTGGCCAGGTAGCGGGACCACGCAGAGTGTAGGAGAAGCTGAAAGGACAGGCACAGCTCCAGAACGGTTTCTCTGGAGGCCAGAGGGACATTTGGAGCCATGGTACCATTAGTGGTGCCCTGGAACTTTGCACTGCAGAGGCCTTTCCTGGCTGGTCAGGAGGCAGGCAACAAGGGGGGCCAGCAGCTTCTTGGTTAGTGGACGACAGCCTGAATAGCCCAGGAGATCTGGGACCCAACAAAGCTCTCCCCTCTGCTTTTCCTGGGTCAAGTTTCAACAAATGCCATCTTCTGCTCACCTTCCTCTTCTGTTTTGAGTCTGTGATCTCAGATTGCCAGGAGCAGCTATCAGATCCTGAGAAATGCCCCAAGGGGGCCTCATCGGGAGAACTGGGCCCTAACAACGGTCCTGGCTGATCAGTTGTCTGATAGAGTTATCTGATTAGTTGGCTGATCAAGGGCAGACACTGGGGTCCTGGTTCCTGATGGGGAATGGGCTCATGATGAGGGACTGGCTCCTGAAGGGGGACTGATTCTCACGGAGGCTGGCTCCTGGTGGAGGCTGGCTTCTGCGAGGGTAGTTGGGAAGGGGGGGAGTAGAGGGAAGGGGTTGGCTCTTGGTGGGGGGCTAGCTCTTGGGGGCAGGACTGTCCTGACTCAGTGTTTTACCGGCTCTCACCAGCTCCCCAGGAACCTCATTGGGCCCTAGCAGAGGCCAGTGTCCCAGAGACCCCAAGTCCATACCCACTGGACAGGCCCTCAGGGGCATTTTAAAGGAGGAAGGAGAGCTGAGTCCTTGAAAGGGACTCCTAGGAGGAATATGCAAATAGTAGCAAGTGGAAAAGGGTGAGAAATCAGCTTAATAAGAGAAATAAACCTAGTTAAATGGAGAAAAGGATAAAAGGGGATATTAATAAATTGTAACTAAGATAAACACTAGAATTATAAACTTCAGAGATGGGCAAGAAAAACAAACTTAAAATCTTTGAAAATTTCAAAGCAAGAAATAAAAAGTACAATTTATTTCAAAAAATTTCAATAAGAAAAGAAATGTGAAGCACTTTAAAATCTGAGCTGAACTATACTTGTCGATGGCAATAAACCCAGAGATCTGACAGCAGGGATGTGCTGGAGGAGGTACGCTGACAGGCTTGTCTGGTGAGGAGAGGGACCCACATCTGGGAGGGGGGACACTGCCTGCCTGTAGACCAGACCAGCTGCAGCCTCCCGGTGCCCCGACCCTGCCTGAGTGGCCTCTGAGTGTGTGACTGTCCGCCTACTGGGACAAAGCCAGGCTCTTCTGAGTCCATTTCAGGGAGCAGGAGGTAGCCTGATCCCTAGGCTAGGCAGAGTGGCACCCCCAAAATAGCAAAGCTAGCCAGAGCAGGGCGCCACGGCCCCAGGTCCAGTCCATCCAGGCCAGTGCAGAAGCCCTCCTCCACCCCACAAGCTCAGCAGCTCATGTTCACAAGTCTGTTAGTAGAACCATGGCATCATTGGAAGGGGCTTTGTCCCAAGGTTGTGGTGCAGTAAATATGACAAGAGAAGGACTTGGACCTTAATAGAACTCATTTGGATTCATCAGAAAGCTCCTAAATCCCAATAGAAACATGGGCAGGATATGAATGGACAATTCACATAAGAAATAAAAATGGCTAATAAGCATATGAAAAACTATTAACCCTGTTAGTTATCAAAGAAATGCAAATGAGGCATCATTTTTTGTAAATCAAATTAGCAAAGCTTAAAAATAAATAACAGAAACAGGCATGCCAATAAACATATGAAAATACACTCAACCTCATTAAATCGGGAAAATGTAAATTAAGACTACAATGAAATGCCATTTCCACCCACTAGCTGGGCAACATGGAGTACTCTGGGGAGGACTGGGAGCCCTGGGGTCTGCTGACCTGAGGGTAGTGCTCTGGTCACCAGAGGAGGCTACACAGCGGGAACAAGTCCCAGGCTTATGTACACACTGGGCCCATGTATGGGCGTGCATGACAGGTGAGCCATGGACACCCCAAAGAGGTCAAGGTGCTGGCTTCTACTAGGAATAGAGCAAGGGTTGGTTATGTGATGAGGGGGGTGGGCCTCTTCGGGGTTGTGCTGTCACAGAGACACATGCTAACTCAAGATGGTGCAGGCCAGGACAGCCTAAAGGCAGCAACCACAGCAAAAAATAAATACATAAAGATAGGTGAACAGAGAGGTAGACCAACAGCTTCTCATCGGAGATACTGGGGACACAGGCCACAGCACATGAAAACACCCCTTGTCACTTGTCATCAGGTAAACACAAATCAAAACCACAGGGAGACACCAACATGGCTGGCCCAGAGCAGAAACGAGAGATGTTGCAAAGGTGCAGGTGTGATGAGGGCGTACGGGGATGGTGAAGGCATGCGGGTATGGTGCGGGCATGGGGGCTGGCGAGGGTGTGGAGGCATGGGAAGGCTGTGCAGGGAGCAGAGTTTCATCCACTGTGGGGGGTGGAGATGGGATAGACACCTAGAAAACAGTGTCTAGTTTTCCTGAAATACAAGACTCTATATGTACTGGACAACTCAGCAGTTTCGTTCCTAGGGGTGTATCTGGAGAACATGAAATCACTGCTTTGAAGAGACAGATGTACACCTGTGTCCAGCACAGCTCTGCTCACAATCACCATGGAAACAACCTAAGAACCCAAAGCCAGGACCATGGATTGCAATGACATGAGTGGAATATTACTCAGCCATAAAAAGTGTGACACCATGGGAGGAGCCAGAGGAGACAACACTGAGCGGCATCAGTCAGAAGAAGAAAAGCAAACACTGGAGGATGACTTCATGCCTGTGTAGTCTGCAGAGGAGGAAAGCAGGAACTGAAAGTGATCAGCTGAAACAGAGCCTAGACTCTGGACAACTGTCTGTAGCTGTGGGACTGCTGGGGGGAAGAGCAGGAGGGGCACCTGGCTGGGGCAGGAGACTGGGGCATCCTGCTGGTGGGTGGGATGGTGAAGACGACTGAAGGGGTATAAGCCTGTCCTAGTCACATACAGAGCCGTAACTCACCTCAGCTCAACAAAGAAAATATCTTTCAAAGTTAAGTTTTTTATTGTTACATTTAATGTAGGGAAGAGCCAACATTTCCCATCTGCTGACTTTACATCTAAAAAATGTCAAGTTCTTCTTTAATGGTTTGGGATTTTCATCAGTCCTCTTCTTCAGCCATCTTCCCTATACTTGCTCCCTCTTCTTTCAGTTTTCGCTTGAGCATCTTCAGCCATGTCTTCGTACTGGTGCTGTCCTCAAGGTCACTGGTGACACGGACAAAATGGCATGAATGAAATTTTATTAAGAGATGGCTAGTGATGAAAACTATGTTTCTTAGAACTTTTATCAGAAATCTGTATCCCACTGCAGTGATTTTCTCAATGGCGCTGACACAGCCAAGGGTGAGTGTCGTAGTGGTAGAGAGAGGCGGAGGCGTGGCTGCTGGGGCAGGTCCCACTGATTTGGCCAGGAGCCCATTTTTCTAGGCAGAGCCTAAAGCTGCCAGCAGTGCCCCCAGGGTTGTGAATCCACTCCCAGCTCCACGCCAAACACACCCAGCAATGTATGACTGACGATTTCATCATCACAACTTATTTTTAATAACCTGGCAGCTGAAAGCTTGATTTTTTGGAAAACAAAAAATTGAAATGCATCTGCCTTGCAGAGTGATTTATCTCCTCATGAAAGTCATTGGTTTTCTTAGCATCATCATAAAATTTTAAATGGTCCCTTTGTTTATCAACCTGGAGACCTTTTTCTCTGGTTTGATGCACACTGGTGGGATGGGACCCTCCCCTGCGACCGAGAGAACCTTAGTCAGGATCAAGGACTGGGCTGAGGAAACTGAGGTTCACAGGCCCACCTCCACAGATCCAACCTCACCACATGGTGGGAGGCCATAGATTCCAGTGATAGAATCCTCCCCTGGGAGAATCGTTCCCCAGATGACACTGAGTCACAGAGACACCCTCACTCACCTTTGCCGCTGAACTGAAGAAACAGGAGGCCACTCCCAAATCCAGGGAGTGGAGCTATGATCCAACCCCACAAAGAGACACCATGGACTATGGGATGAGGGGCGAGGCAGTCGCCTGGGGGGGGTGTGGGCAGCACTCAGGCTGCTGGGGCAGCACAGGCAGCAGCTGCTGAGGACACGAGGACACTGGTCATAGGTGTGGGGTGCCATGCAGGGTGGCGCATGACGGGGATACAGGGTGGATGCAGGGTGGGCACTGGGTGGGCACTGGATGTGGGTGGGTGGGTGTGGGGTGGGATGCGGGACGAAAAGCTTGCCATCTGAACAGGGAGGCAGGAGCCAGCGGAGTCCGAGGCGGTTTTAGGAGAAACCGGCACTTGTTTATTTCTTCTCTCCACAAGGCTGCTGGGCACAGTGTTTCCGGAAAGCAATTTAGAGCCTTTTATTTACAAAGAGCCTTAAACTGCTCACACTTGGTGATGCAGAGATGCTGCTTCTAGGAATATGGCTTGGAATCATTAGAAACATTACTGAAGATTGATTTAAAGGGGTTTGCACGGGCCTATTCGTGATGCCGAAGAACTGGGGTGATATATATAGGTGGCAGCGGCAGCGGCGCACAGTGGGGTGGCAGCCTTGAGGTCTGTTGGATGCTGAGACGATGTGCCCTGGCTGTGGCTGCTTGTGCATTCCCGGGAGGGGCAGGAAGGCAACAATTGCCCGTCACTCCTGCCATGACATACTAGGGCTGGCGACTACCCTCCCAGACCCTACCCCCAGCGACCAACGCCTACCTGCTCAGAGGACCACCTGCTCCCAGGTGCCCTGTGGCCTCTCCAGGGAGGGGGTTTGAGAAGGCTGGGCCGATGATGGGCCAGCCAGGGTCCAGGCAGCAGGGGCTCCCCAGGAGGAGTTGAAGAACAGAGGAGAGAGGGGAGTGGCCAAGGCAGGACCAGAGGTTGGGCAGGAGGTCACTTAGCACCCAGCTGGCACTGGGTTTCAGGACTCTCTGGGGTCCGGGAGAAAACCAAGGTTTTGCGTCCTTGCAGCTGATCACGTTTTGTGGGGTGCTGGGCTGGCAAGGTCATTGGGGAGCAGGTCAGGGTAATAGGCTGGACTGGTCACTGGGCTGGTCTCAGCTGCAGACTCTAGAGTCCCCCATGTCTCTGCCTTGGGCGGGATCTCAGGAGAGGAAAGGGAGGATGAGTTACCTGAGAGGAAAATAAACTTCATTGTCCTGGAGAAGCCGGCTGTGTCCACAGCCCTGACGTGACAGGTGTTTTTATTGACTGAACAAATCATCGGATCCGTGCCTTTCCAGAGGACAGAGGGGGTCTTGTACCATCTATCTTCAAATGCACCCTCCTGTCTGGTCCAAGTCTCCCAGTGGCCCACAGAGGTCAGGACAGCAGGGGCTGGGCAGGGGGTGATGGGGCAGCAGGGGCACGGGGTCAGGGCAGAGCCCTGTTCCCTGCACCTGTGCTCAGAGTCCTATGCCCACATGTTGCCGTGAGGTCCTGCTGCTGACGCAGGGGGCTGAGGCTCTGTGAGCGGGTGACAACGGAGGGTGATAGGTGTAGACAGCAGGAAGAGAAGCAGGCCAGGTCCTGAGTCTAAGTCCTGCAGGCTTGCATGAGTGACCTGAGGGCACCCAAGTCTGCAGATGCATCACGAACAGCTTAAACTCCTGTGTGCAGGAGGGGCCAAGCTGGGGAAGCTTTTCGGTAGTCAGCTTAGAGTGACAACATGGTGGGGGCGCTGGCTCAGGGCTGGACCAGGGACTGGGAGCTGGGGGCCAGGGCCTGGAAGCAGGGGCCAGGCTGGATGCCAAGGACAGTTCTCAGTTTTGCTGGTGCCTGCAGGTCCTTCTGCTTTGCTTTTGGGGTGAGGCCGCCCCCACCGGTCCTTGGGAAGGGGCTTCCTCTGGGGCCTCAGTGTTCTGTGTTCTGGAGGTGGGTACCCAGCTAGCAGTCTGGACGCTGGCATGCTTGGTGGGGTGGGAGGAGCTGCATCCAGCAATGGGCTGTGACAGACTCCACTGCAGAGGCGACCACTCCTCTGGGACCGGGCTGGTATCCACTGGGCATGGAAGCCACCGGCACTGCCAAGGCCAATGCTTTGGGTGCCCACCAGGGAATAGATTCCTGGCCTGAGCCCCTGAAGCTGTGCAGACAATCCATGGCCTATGCCTGCCTGGTGGGAAGGAGGGTTGGCTTTGTGCAGGAGGAGATGGGATGGGCAGTTACCCTCTGGGTGGGTGGGTCAACCTGAACCAGCATCCCCCCAAACCCTGCTTCATGCCAGGCCCCATAGCCCTCTCTCTCTCTGGTCTACTGGCAGGGCCGGGGCCTCTGTGATGGCTACTCTAGAGGACTTCATAATGATCCGCTTTGTGTCGCTAATTCCTAGGTTCTGAGAGTCACTGCCTATTCCTGTCTCCCTGGACAGGCTCTTTCTGTCTTGAGGCAGGAAGGCAGGTGGGTCTGTGGGAGAGGCGGGTCCTGGGGTCTGCCCAGAGCCCAAAGCCTCCCAGCAGAGTCAGCTGGGTGCCTGGGACAAGGGGGTGGGAGACACCTCTCCCTAGCCATCTGCTGTCATTGATGCCTGATGGCATCCTCCTCCTTTTCTTCAGAGACCGGGTGGAGACACCTCCTGAAGAAGATACCCCCAAGGAGGAGACATCCCCCAGGAGGAGAGCTCCCTCTCGCCTCATGCCTGTCCTAGAGTGACCATGACTACTGGAGCAGAGCCTGCCACAGGGCATAGGAGCCAGGTCTGCAGGCCTGGAGAATGAGCCAAGGAAGTGAGTAGCTTAGGGCTGGGGGGCTGGTGTAGGGTCTAGGGGCTAGCTTGTGGCCGGGCGCACAGCTGGTTAGCTTGGCAAGCATCCATTCTAGCTTATGGTCCCAGGAAAAGCTCTCTCAAGGTTTGAGTTAGAAATCCCTAGTCTGGACAGGGCCACACAGAGAGGCGGGGGTGACCCTGTCCCATGTGCCCCTCATGTCTTGGACCTCCTGTAGTCTGGGCTGGACACAGCCCTTTGAGGATGCTGCCCTCTGCCCAACCACTGGTGCTCAGCACGCATCACACTGGGCGGGGGGCTCAGGAACCTGGCTCCTTATCCAGTTCATACTGGGGTTCTGAGACACAGATGAGTGACATGTCTGGAAAGCCGATGCAAGGCTGCAGCACATGCTCCACAGAGGCACCAGGGTCCCCTTCAGCCAGTCAGGCAGGACTCCCTTGGGTGCAAGGTGGGCCTCCCCTGGAGGGTGGGCCTGGGAAACGGAAGGTGGTGAGGGGTTCAGAAGTGGTCTGAGTCTGGAGAGCCCTCCCTCTTCCAAAGAGGCACACATTGGGGTGGAGGAGATACAGAGGAGGGAACCCCAGGACCTGCTGCCCAAGCTAGAGTGCCAGCAGGAGGTGTCAGCCAGGCAGTGAGCAGAAAGACCTAGGGAAACCAAGGGGCATACTTGGGGGGACACTGGGGAGAAGCGGGGAGGTCAAGGAGACCAGGGAAGACTGGGAAAGCTGGGGAGAGCAGGGAGACATGAAAGACCGGGGAGACCAGTGGGAGACAGGAGAGGCTGGGGAGACTCAGGGGAGACTAGGGAGAACCGGAGAGATTGGGGAGAGCAGGGAGACCTGGGAGGATGGCTGCACAGGAGCAGGAGATCCTCAGCCTCTGGATGCACACCCTCGGCACTGAGGGGGCGATGGTGTTTCTGGGAAGGGCTGCATATCCTGCAGGTTTCTAAAAGGTGTGGGGGATTTGTCCACCTCAAAGAGATGAGGGCGTGGTCACAGGCACAGGGACACCTCCTGAGCAGGGACCAGGAGTGTGCTGTGGGGAGGAGCCTGCTCTCCTACCTTCCTGAGGCCCACATGCAGGAGGGGCTGTGAAAGCGAGGAGTCCCAGTGGGTCATCAGCGGGCACACGGAGGTACACTCATAAGCTCCATGTGGCAAAAGTCTGATGCTTTTTGGCACGGAAGCAGGTGTCAGTGTACTGGGCAGGCCGGGCACACAGGGTAGGGTGCATGGGGGTGCACAGGGTGTACATGGTGGGTACACGGTCTCAGGTACATAGGGTAGGATGCACGGAGTGGAGTGCACAAGGGTGCATGGGAGAGCTGTATGGGGCAGGGCATGCAGGAGGTTGCAGGGGGTACACAGGGAGTGCAGAGGGGTGCATGTGACAGGGTGCATGGCATGGGGTTCACAAGGTAGGGTACACAGGGGTGCACAGGAGGTGCATGGGAACATGAAGGCCCATCAGATCTTACCTCAATCTCAGGAACCACTGCAGCCCCACTCAAATGCCCAGGTGGGGTGGCTGGGCAGCCATGGGAGAAACAAAAGCCTCCCCCACCCCTGCGCAGCTGGACCTGAGCAGGGCTGAGGTAGATGCTGCCTCCCCAGCAGCTCAGGGAGAGGGAAGCACCCCACACTCCCACACACACAGTCATGTCTGACCCGAGCAGGCTGACGTGACAGAAGATGTGTCTGTACTTCGCGATGTCCCCAGCTCTGTCCATCCCCATGCCCCTGCTGTGTGCCAGGTCTCAAGTCGGGCCCAAGCTTGAAGGTCATCCCAGGGGCACATAGCCACCTGCTATTGGTGCAGTCTTCCCAGCAGAGAAGATGGCGTTCTGAAAAGGGGCAAGCTGAGAGGCCTGGGGACCCCAGCCACATGTTAGAGATGGACAGGCGGGGCTCTGAGAGCCCTTCATGCCAGGCCCATGTGGTGAGTGGGCCCTGGGAACTAGAAGATCAAAGCCAGGGGGGCAAGTGGGAGGATGGAGAGGAGGAAGAGGCACCAGCCTAAGGTCAGGGAGATGGAGGGGTGGGAACAGGGCTCTGGAGCCAGTTGTTGTTGGGGACCCTTGCTGTGCATGGCTGTGTCCGTGCCTTGGGCTGTGACTTCTGTGACCTCAGGGAGTCCCTGTGCTTTCTGTGACCTCAGGGAGACTCTGAGCCTTCTGTGACCTCAGGGAGACTCTGAGCCTTCTGTGACCTCAGGGAGACTCTGAGCCTTCTGTGACCTCAGGGAGACTCTGAGCCCTGCTCAGTGCTCAGGGGTGGAGTGGGAAATGGGCACCGTGGACCTGGACAGCCCAGCAGTTTCTCCAGTGTCTAAGGAAAGTCCTGCACAAACCAGGCTCTCAAGCAATGGCCAGTCCTGTCCGAAGAGAATCTGGGCAGAGCCAAGCCTGAGGCCTGCACTGGGGCCCTGGGCTGTGCCCATGACTCTGACAGCTACTCCCAAGAAGCTCCGGGCTCACCCCTGTAGGGGTCAGGTCCCCCCCTGCAGAGTTTTCCTGGTCATGAGGAGTACTTGCTGGCTCAGCTGTGTTGCCCCTGCACTGAGTTGGCACCCTCTCTCCCCTTCACCCCACCTTCTGCTGTGTCAGGGACCCCATGCTGTGTTGGGGAGGACCTTGTTGTGTGAGGAAGAGGCTCACCATGGGCTGACTGACCAGACTGGACCAGCAGCTCAAACACACCAGGGCACAGCTGCTGGAGCTGCCTGGACCCCTCACCCAGCAAGCAGAGTCCGGTGTTCCCCGCTGACAACAGCTTCAGGAGTCTCCTGCCCTGAATGGCCTCTCCCTTGTGAGGACAGACGGTTGAGTAGGACTCTGAGCACACCACAGGCAGGGCCGCTGCCACCTAGTCTGTCTAGTCTGTCTCTCAGCTCGAACCCAGGCCCTTCTTCTCTGACTCGGGCTTCCCTGTCCTCGCCTGCCCTCCTCTGACACCGCATCTGCGTGCTGGTCCCATAGGCTGATGAGAGCAGGGGCTGATGGTGGCTGGTGCAGGACGCTAGCATTGACCACACCCTGGGCTGCTCCCTCAGTGGTGCTGATTCTTCAGCTTTGCGAGAACTGTTGTGCAGAAGAGAAGAAGGCAACGAAGTGCGGCAGGCAGCAGGGCAGTCAGCCCACAAGAGTGGGGAGCCAGACCCCAGGGTGGCCGGCTACCCGTGCCCTGGGTTTTAGCAGCAGCAGCTCCCTCTCCTGCTCCCGCAAGGAAGCCTTTTCATCCGGCAGCCACAGCACCGTGACCAACCCCCACCCCCTCCGTTGCCGGTCCCCCCATCACCTGGACAAGCCTGCTAGCCCAAGGCCTCCACAGCCCACGCTCAGTCTCCAGTCCTGCAGATCCCTGCACCCAAGTACTTTATCTCTCACAAGCAGCTGGAGGGAGGGGGCTGTCACAGCCATGGTCAATCCTGTTTAAACACTGATTGCAACATCGTCCTAGTGGCCGTCCAGGGGCACAGCTGGCCACTGGCAGCAGCACTGCGGGATCTCCTGGGGCGGCCACTGGGCAGCCTGAGCGATGGCCCTATAGCTCCTCCGGAGCACCAGCTCAGCAGAGCCTGGGGCTGCAGCCAGTGAGGCACTGAGCTCCACTCCACATTGCTGGATCGAGGGGAAGGCAGGGACCCCGGAGGGATGCAGCACCCTTGCCTGTGCTAGGCAGCACTCCAGCCCCTGCCTGCACCACCTCAGCTGTGGGACTCTCCAGCAGAGGGCCCAGTTTACCCTTTCACTCCCTGAGTGGAAGTTCTCAGATGATTCCCCCCCCCCCATGGAGTCTGAGGTGGGACTCACCTGTGTGGGTGTGGCTCTTGGGTAGAGGAGCCTGTGGGGCTCAGCTCTGAGGTGGAAGGCCCTTCCTCAGGTGAGGCTGGCCGGGGGCCTTGGACTTCACCGGCAGCCTGTGCCAGGCATTTCCTTGGGCACAGAGGGACGAGTCCAATATCTACCCAAGCCCTTCTCTTGGCGACAGGCTGCATCCTGGTGGCACCCAAATGGCCAGACACAGTGCCTTGAAGCCCTTGTCTGGTCATCTCATGTTGTCCACAGCATGCTATCCGGTGGAGGCAAGAGCTTAGGGGTTCCTCCGCCTGCTGGGAACATTGCCTCTCCCCATGTACTGGCCCCGGATGCCCCGCCTGCCAACGACAAGCCCTGACCCCGAGTGCTCACTGGCAGAGGTGAGGCTCCTGTGCACTCTCTCTCTCCCTCTGGATATCAGCAGTGACATCGCCTCGCAGCGGGTGCTTGGTTTTTAGGGAATGGGCCGCAAGGTAGTCTCACCCAGGAATGGAACAGAGCTCAGCCTGGAGCTGTCAGGACTGTGGCCACCCTCCCTCAGCCTGGCCTGTGGTCTGCATCTGAGGGGTCCAGTCGGCTTTGAGGACCTTCGCCAGCCCCAAGCCCCTGCCGCTCACACTCTCTCCACAATCTGCCTATTTGACCTCCTGCTGTGAACAGGGGCATATTTCATACCCGCTCTCCACCCACCGCTAGCAGGAGCAGATGGCTGGCCAGGGAGCAAGACACTGGGCCCCCAAACCCTTCCACCCTGGCCTGGCCCCACCCCTTCCACCCTGCCCTGGCCCTACGATCATACCTTTATCCCCCAACCTTTCCACCCCGTTCCCACCATCCCTCGCCC